>VZTF01003784.1:267840-498598 GCA_013397755.1 Cnemophilus loriae | reverse complement strand
GCGGCGAGCAGGTGGAGGGCGGGGTGAAAGGGCAGCCGGCGGCTGTGGCCCTCCCCCGGGCAGGGACGCCCCGCCNCCCGGCCCCTCCAGCGGCAGCCCCGCCGCACCGCCCGGCCCGGCCCGGGCCTCCGCTGCCACAACGCGCGGGACGGGACGGGCTGGGCGCCGGTAGGCAGTGGTGGGAAACACAGGTGAAGCCTTCAGCAAAGAAACCCGATAGAGAAGAGACTTGGAGTCCCAGATTGTAAAAAAAGTTTGATGGCAGAGTGCGAGGCAGGACTAGAAGTGCTAATCTGAAGGCAGATCTCGCTGGGAAATAAATGCAAGGTTTGGGTTTGCCTGATACCTTCACTGAGTTAGTGGTGAGTCTGGGAGTGAAGTACTTATTTTTTGCAATTCTCTCGGTTTAATTGAATCACTTTATAGAAGGTTTCAGTGTCTTAAATCAGGACCAGACTTGGCCTGGCATACCGGTGTGCTAGCACACAATCCTCCTTGGCATTTCTCTGCGAAGCAGGTGAAGTACTGCTTGATCTAAGACATAAGGAAATACCTGTTTTAGTTTCTGAAAGACTAGTGAACGTCAAGGTACTTCTTCATGTGACAAGTTGTCTCATGAAGGTGCCTGATACATGCAGTGGAATTTTAAGGTTCTGTATACTGATGTGATAGGTCACATATTTTGCTTTCTGAAAGTGACCATTAGGCCTTTCTAATTATGTAGTCTTATCCTCTAACTCCTGTTTCAGTTAGTTTATTTCTCATAAAACTCTCCTGGCTTGAACTAAACTTTTTTTTTTTTTCCCTACAATACTTCCAGGATTAGCTACAGGTTGTTTCTTTAATACCTAAAGAAAACTTTAAGTTCAGGATTGAGAACATCTGAGTCATCAATCCCAGCAGCAGATTGGAGGACATCTAGAAATAAGAAAAATATATGATTAGGATGGTTGTCGTTCCCTTGTGATTAAGGGACAGAAGGAACAGTGGAGGGGGTACTCAAATTTATACGTCCTTCTGTCAGAATCCTGCAAAATACAAACCTTATACCAAACCTAGGTATTGCATCAAGTTATTTAAGGCCTCTAATGACTTGCAGATCCTCAGTCAGATTTCTTCTGTAATTATTTTCTGTCATATAGACAAGCAGAAATACAAGCAGTTTTCTCTGTGTCCTGTCTCCAGTTCTTGGAATCTGAGACAAAGTCTCCTGTTATGTTTGTGTAGTACCTGTCAGGTTGTCTTCACAGCAATGTGTACTCAGTAACATATAGCTGGAAGTTTTAAGGAGCTGCAGTATGCCATTTCTTTTCTGTAAGTGTGATAATGAAAGGAAGATCCAGAATAATGATTTAAACTTTAGTGTATCCCCAAGTATGCACATTGAAATGAAAATAAAATAAAATAGCTTACATCACTAATGAGAAGAGCAAATACTGCTTCCAAAAATGCCTTCTTTGTTTATATCCCCCCTTTTTCAACTGCTGAACATTCATTCTTCATCTTGAATGTTTTGTTGTCCATAAGAAATTCAAGATTTACATTATGTTCTGGCTTTTAGAATTGGTCTTAAAAATTCAGTATTGGAGCATGATGAAGAAATCCGAGCAGAGATTTTAAAACTGGAAAATCTAGAGCAAGGAACTGGCAGCCATTGAAAACTGTCAAACTCTGCTACTGTGATTACATCAGTGGAAGATGTGGACATGTAGCTCTTGGGAAAGCAGTTGCCTAAAGAAGGAATATCTGAAAGTTTTCACACTCCTGGTTAAGAGAGACCTCATAAAGAAGAAATTTCTAGCTAATGCTTGGTTAGAGCCTGATATTCTGACACAGTCGTCAAGCAGATCCTCAGTTTGTGGCTGACAGTTCGGAAATCAGACTTCCTTATCTTGAATGACACCTTTTTTTACCTTTTATCCTTTAATGTTACCAATGTTACTAAGAGACCACAAAGTAAAGTTCTTCATATATATGTTTGACCAGCCAAAGCAATAAAGGAATTATTTTTTGTCATATTGGTCAAATTTCTCTCAATTTCTTTTATATCCTCCTTCTCTGTGGAATCTGAAGCTTGTTCAGAACTCAGCTGGAGACTTGTACTTGTGCTTTTCTTAAAATATTCTGATAATTTTATTACTTGAATTTCCGCAGCTTCTGCCAGCCTTCATAAGGTTTCAAATAGTCATAAAGAACAAAGGATTTATTGAATAAGTTCTAAAATATTACTTTTCATTTGTGTGATAAGAGAACCAGTGATAACTGTATTTGTCTAACAAAAGCCTCGGTGGCCAAATCCTCAGCTTTCTCCCTGGTCAAATGTTTTCTGAGCACACAGAAGTTACCGATAGAAGGTAGAAATGCAAGATACATCAGGGTGCCATAAATATATCAAAGGAAGTAACAGACTTATTCACACTGAGGACAGAGAATGATGCAGCTATTACCAACAAGGTATGAAAGGGATCCCTTTGTGTAAAAATGTATGCCAAAGATACGTGTATCAAAGATACTTCACAGTGATACACAAAAGTTACCCAAAAAGCCTTCTCCTGCTGTGCAAAAAGAGCCATCAGACGTACATTAAAAGATGGTTCCCACATACCCAGATTGTGTGTCCCTGCCCTGTGAAACAAAAGACTTCTGCAGTAAACCAAGCTCCTCCCACAGTACTTCATCTGTCATCCTACCTTGGTACTTGAAGCTTAATTAACAATATCAGGTGAAATTTTTTTCTACAGAATTTATTCAACCTCCATTCTTTCTGTTGCACATATTGCATATCTGTTCCCCATTTAGTCACTGAGATTATGAAAACTGTGAATAAGTTACTTTATGGCAGGATTTCATTTGAACAGGTACCATATGATGTTAAGGCACAGCGTGTTTCAGCTTTGTGGCTATACACCACATATCTTTTCCTTAAGGCACGGTGCCTTGCAGTGAATTGCACAGGATACCCGCAGGATGGCTCTAGAATAGGCTGGTTTACTCTCAGTCCTGAGGCCATTCATTCTGCTGGACATTGCAATGTCAGCAGGGCTTTTTTTTTTTTTCCCCAAGAAGCCAAGAAATTTGAGAGACATAGAGGCTCCTGGCTCAGTTACAAAGGAAAGAACTGAGGTGAGGTAAGCCTTTACAACCTCTCACTTTGTTACCAGCCCTTCCGGGAGCTAACCACCAAACATCAACAGGTTGGTGAAGAAACAAAGTGCCTCTGCCTCAGCCATATAAAATCAAAGGTTGATGCCCTGGGGCATACACAGCTCTTTGACAATTTAAGTTCAGATGCCAAGAGAGAAAAGCTGATCCGTGGTACGTATTCTGAGAGAAATACAGGGTCATAGAATCATTGGAAGGGTTGGAAGGGACCTTAAAAGATCAGTTTATCCAATGTCCTGTGGGCAGGGACATTTTTCACTAGATCAGGTTGCTTAAAGCCCCATCTAACCTGGCCTTGAACACTTCCAGTGATGGGGCATCCACAGCTTCTCTGGGCAGCCTGTTCCAGTGCCTCACCATCCTCACTGTAAATAATTTCTTTGTAATGTCTACTACCTCTTCCTTACCTGTCCCTTCTGAAAAGTTTATAGCCGCTGATGACAGCCCTCCAGTCACGCAATTCATACCACCGCGTTTCAGTAATAGTGATTAGACTGTAGCTTTCTAGTTGCACAGTGGCTTACAGATCTTTCCTGTTTCCAGCTCTAATGTCTTTGAAAATTGTCATTACAAAGACCAAAACAACTAAAATAGTGATAAGAAGTTCCTGCAACAGAAGTGGATGGATTTTTTGATCAAGTACTTCAAGTTTTGTCAAGGTACTAGCAGTCTGTTTTGGAGTCTGAAAGTCCTGAGAACCTGGAGAAACAGGTTGGGTAGCAGCCCAACAGACAGACATCCTGGCATATCTGGGAACCAAGAGGCTTTCCTCTGGAAACCTGCCATGCTGCTTCTGATGGATTCAGCATAATCACTCTCTTCTGCAAAACACTTTGATTCCAACAAATTACCCATTTTCCCAGAATGAAAAATACTATGTTGTAAAGCTTCAGCAGGATGTCTATGATTTAGGCACCTTAAAAACCTTTCCCAAGTGTGTCTCGTTTCTCCTGTATTGCAAGTAAGGCTACATCAGCACATAATTAGTGCTGGAGAAAACCTTAGAAGTTCTCAACCTTTTAGATATATATAACTCAAATACGTGTTGAACTCTTCATTTCTTTATGATTAAAATACAATCTGTGTTCTCTATCTAGAGTTTTTTACAAAGCTGAAATTCGTGCAAGAATAGAAGTTCATATGATACTCAGATATTTCTGTTTCCCATGATGATTTTGATTCAAACTTTGTTCAATTCTCCCTTATTCTCACAGCACATATGCTGTGTACCTCAAAGCAATTTTCTGAGGATGGCAGCATGTGCTGTGGAACAAACTGAGGCTGTGAGTGGCCATGAGAGAAAAATATGATGATTTGCTAAGAATAATATTCTTGACTCAGATCTTGAGACCTATTTGACCTGTAGGCAAGAAAAGGGAGATGAGTCCAACACAGACTCCTATAATCCGTAGCCTGCTTAAGCATTTATCATTTTCACAACGTTGCATGATAAAAGGATTGAAAATCAAAGAAAAGGGCAACTTCTCATTTAGTTGCAGAGTCAGAAGACAGCATACACCTAGCAAGAGAAGGTGAATAGGTCACCAGTTTTCCCCAGAGATGTAATTTTCAGCTTGTAGTCACGTTCACGCACATGTTAAGTCCTGCCTTGGGCCATAGTCCCTCTGGTATCAGTATATCTGTTCCTTTTCCAGTTCCTACATTAGGGCCCTTTATCAAATCATATTACATCTCTGACTGCCACTTTTTCTTTTTACAGAGAAACCAAATAGCTGAGTGAGAGCACGGAGGTTGAAATACCGGTACCTGACAGTCCATACTGTTTCATTGTCAGCAGGCTGACTAGGCACCACTTGGACACAGTGTGGGGGATAATATGGGCCAGGGACCATTACTATGAGGCCCTATGGATGAAGCCATGCTTTTTTAGTTGTGGAAGAGAGTCCAGCAGTATATGCGTATATACACTATATAGCTGAATTTGATCATATGAATGTACATGGCAGCTTCATTAACCTGGGAATTCTTTTTTTGCTTCATGAAGTTTCATCATTTCAGTAAAGCATCATTTGTAATATTTATTCTTGCTGCTGAGTTTCTAATCATGGTACATTAGGGAGTGCTTTTCATTGTCCATCTTCTTTGATAACACACGTTACATGATAACATTCTCTGTACAAACTGTGCTGTGCCACTTACTCTTATGTGTGATAAAACTCTGACCCATTTTAAACATGAGGGATAGTCTCAGAGGCTAACAAACTCTAATACATTTAAACTCTGATATCACAGCATGTTATATCTGAATTCTGTACTTGATGAAGATGGTCACTGGAGCCAGGATGTTCAGGGGAAATGCAAAGGGGGAGTTTCAAATGCTTTTTGTGCAGAGAATACTGCGAAGGCTTTTAAAAGGGAAGATAAATAGCAAGAGGCCAGAGTATGCATGTAAGACAAAAGCCTTGTAATCTGGTATTTTTCACTTGGACTTTGTCTTCAATTGCTAGCTAGCCCCAAACAGGCCTTTTTTCTGCCTATCAGCCATGTATAAACAAATCTCTCAGTGCTTTCTATAAACAGACACAGTTTCTGCATTACAACTGCCCTTTCTACTCTTAGCTTGGTTACGTAGAACATGAACCATGTCCAGGTAAAGGTCATAGCATGTAGAACCTTGTGAGAGTCCATCTGAGCATGCATAAGGCATTAAGTGCATGTTCTTTTTTTGTTGCAGTGCCATAGGAGTTTGCCCTGAAGCATCAAGTGTGCTCAAGAGGCTGTGGTTCAGCAGTGGCAGATGCAGGATATTGCATGAATATGGTGATATCAAGGATGATGTAAGGCTAGTTTGGGCATGCCCAGGAGTCCGGGGGGCAGAACTTCTTTCTGTGCATGCCACCTCCCCACAGACTGCTATGCCCCTTTTTGCTAAAGGTATAGGTGTCATCTCCCCTCAGTTCTGCTAACAGAACTGTTAGCAGTTGATAGGATATTTGAGAGAATCCTTCCGAGTCACACATATGAGAAAAAGTGCAACATTCAGATTAGCTTTCTCTGGCTTGTGTTCAGCTTAGAAAGGATGAGGCTGTGGAAGGTACTGCTTCCTTAGCCTGAATTCTGTGTAAAGCAGACTCATGCCAGTGGAGCATTGTTAATGAAGTCCTGAGGAAACAGCTTTGGGGTGAGGGGTTATTGTCCATCTTCTGTGTTAACATAGATCCTGTCACAATGCCAAAATTTAATTTCTTTTGAAGGTCTGAATTTGTGGAATGTTAAAGGTACACAGAGGAGTACTTTCAGAACACTGCTTTTCTGAAGCAGTTTTAGGACTAACCAATTTCTTGTAGTTGCGCTCCCACGAAGTTGACTAATAGGAGTAGCTGAGGTAGCCAAGCTGTAATGTAAGAGCCATATTGTTCACCTGAAATATATATCCAGTAAACTACAGTGGATGCTCGTTACTTTTTCCACCCTGGACTGTGAAGTCCACCTCTGAAAATGAAGTCATGATCTTTAATCCTGAAGAGCAGAAAAGTCAAAAGAGTGGATCACAAATCCTTTCTACACTATAATGTTTCTGCTGTTATTACGGCATTTCCTCTGGATTCCCTGAGCCAGCTAAGCTATGTTTTTTAGTGTCTGCTCTTTTAAGTGACTTTAAGACAACAATTTGTGGAACAGAAGGTTGCAGCTTTCCTTCATCCATTCTCAAGATGCTGCATAGCTGACTGCTGGCCATGCAACCACTGCAGAGTTAAAAAACCCAGTGATGCTTATGGGATTTCAAAGAGGAACTGATGGTGTCTGTGATCTGGACCTGGAATGTACATTTTGTCAGAATTCCCTTCAGTTACACTTGTTTACAGTGTCCTACAAGACCATCTAATTGGCCATGGTACACTGACATTTTTATCAATTTAATGAATGGAGCCTTGGAGAGTTCTTGCACTGTAAGACCAGTGAAGTTAGTGCTGAAAGATATTTTGATTAGGCTACATAGACTGGTCTGAGGACACAGATTTTATGAGATAAGATTTTTGTGCTAATGGGCTTTGAAAATATAACTACTGGGTGGTGGGAGATGTAATCTAACAAGATCCCACCATCTAGCAATGTAACAAAGATATAAGAGTGTCCTACCTAATTTCTCCAGAGGGAACCAACTAATGTAACCTTTAGAATGCTGAAGTAGTGGGGCCTAGGATTCCTTTGGAAGACACTGAGGACAGGATAGACATTCAACTTTTGTAGATCAGGGTACATGCCTACAAACATTACTATACAATTTTCAGTATCACAGCGTGTGAGAGATAATATTCTTTCTTTTCACAGTCTTTTTCATCAATCAGTTCCTATTCAAACTATGTCTTGTAGTCTGCGTAGGTGTTGGGCAAGGTCTCTTTATTACACATCTGCTGAAACTGTGGTATCTTTTTGTTCTGTGAAATAGTATAACGATGACATTGACTAAGGGTGGAATTTGTCCAGAAATGTGGCTGGCCACAAAAATCCATCTTAATGCAAGTTCAAAGACTGATTCTCAGTATTGGCATAGAGAATTGGGGATTTTTTTCTTCTAATCTCTAGGCAAAAATAATTTTTTTCAGTTTTATGGATACATTTTTCTACTCAGTTATTTTGTACTTCATCTGTATAAGTATTGTTTAATAATTCAAATGCATTAGAGGCACAGTTTCAAAAACTAATTTGTGTATGTTTCTTCACAAAAACCAGGTAAGATAACATTTCCCTGGAGAAGATACATAGTAAGTCAATAAAATACAAGTAACTTGATTGCATCAGTCAAATACACACAGTTTTTGAGCTGTTCAAATGCACACATTTCATGTATTTATGTTTCTATTCTTTGAGAAAGCAAAAAGAACTCAAATATTATTAATTTTATGCAAATGAGATACATTTATCCTCAGCCTTTTAAATTAATATTCACCATCCTTAAAAGTAAATTAATATTTTACAATTCTATAATTATATTTAAAACACTGAGGAAAGGGAAGCAATACCTCTGTTTTTCTTTCGGTACTTTTTAATGGAGTCTGTAGCTCTTATAATCATGACAGACATTACACCTTGAATATCACTATTGTTCCAATATCCCTAATTTTACAGAAAATTAGAAACAGCAAGAATGGAGTGTGAATTTCTCCATTCGTTTCAGTTATGCGTTACGTTAGAGGTTTAAAATTACCTTTAAAAACTGGAATTGTTAATTATGGGAAGGACATGCCTCTCAGTTTCTTCCAAATTAAATCTAATTGCAGGAGGTCTGGGTAGATAAAGAATGGTGTTGAAGCATATAGAAGATTTGTTTGTCAAGGCTCTAAGGAACATCTTGCAGGATCTGTTGGGGAGATCATAACTGCATCCACTGAGCTTAAAGACAGACCTAGCTTTCTTCAGTTTGGGAAATGTTATGTCAGGTAATGTGTAAAAGACTACGAGATCATGAACGTTGACAAAGTATGGCTTTTACATTTGTGAAGTAGCCAGGATCTTCACTGGGACCTGTAAATTCAGGCAGTGATGCGTTGAACTATACGCATAAACAAAACCAAACTATCCTCTGTCTCTATATCCACAAATTTCCTTGTCTTTTGTAAACCAGTGCTGTAGTCCCAGACTTAATTAAAACAGTGATTAAAGTATGTGCAGCTGCACACTCAAGCATAAACCATACACACACTCCTCAACAACAGAAATGCATGCCTGTCATATTTTTGTAAACCTGTTGCTTTCCCTTAGAAGCAGGCAAGCCAGTGTTTCGTCTTAAAGATGATCACAGACTGGGATGAAACATTGTGTTCTGGGTCCAAGGAGAGAGTGAGTAGGTATTTCTAAAAGTATGGAGCACATGGCTGTTTCCAAAGGAGCACAGTATTGTTCTCATCCTTGAGCACACTGTTGCCAATGTCTGAAATCGTGACTGGAATTTTCAGTGTTGTGCAATATTGTACTTATGCTGTGAGTGTGATTGATTGCTATTTGCAATGCTAGGAGGTTTTTTTTTAGTGTTTCTTGTATATGTGCTAATGGTTGTCTCCAAGCTACACCATTTGCTTAGTTGAGATCTTGCCTTGGTGCAGAAATGAGATATACCATATCTTTCTTTTTCGTACACTGTCAGAAGTGGGAATTGTGTCAATAATTTCAGTGAGAAGGGAATTAGGACCTGTAGAATAATATAAGTTTTATAGAATACTAAATAAACATACTTAACAAGACAAAATAACTATTCTCCTCTTTCTTTCACTGCTTTCCTATTTCTTTTGCCTTTGTCCCCAGCTTTTATCCTCTTATTTGCATAATCACAAGAAGCCAAACTAATCTTGAGTGTAAGACTGCCAAACCAGCTTTGAATTTCTTTGACTGTTCTAACTCTCTATACTTTGAGCCCAGCAATGAGAACCAGAGACTAGCTAGTTCTTACCAGCTGAGGTGTTGGGTGGCTCATTACTTTGGTAGATGCATCTCCCACTCAGCCTCAAATGTTGGCACGTTTTAGTCATCTCTACTTCTATCATGGTAAATATCAGTTCATTCATGGGTCACTTAATTTTCTTTTTTGCATTAGGTATGCTACAGGTCATGTGCTTTGTATCCACTAAAAACCACATACTCCCTCTGAACTATGAAATCAAATCCTGAGAGATTACAGGAGGGAAAGAAGAAGAGGTTAAAAAACAATGCTCCACTCAGAGGAGTAAAGCAATAAAAGGAGGGGCTACAGCTGGCAAAACTGTGGCAAGAAAAGAGGGGACGTATGAAAAAATTAATCTCCAGAGCACAGGAGTACAATTGAGGAATGAAAGTAGTTCAAAGCAGCTGAAAAAAAAAGGGAGAGATAAGTTATAATAATAAAATGGTAAATCCACATGGGCAAACTAGAAGATCACAGTCAAGATCAATGAAAACAAACAATAACCAGAAAAAGCAAAATACACAAAACGTTCCTATCTGTAAGCCAGAACAAACAATCAGGATAATGACTCGACATGCTTCTCAAATTTTTGAAACAAAGAAAATTGCAACAGAAATAGTGAGGGGAACAATTTTAGAAACTGATCGTGAGAATGAAAGGCTTCTATTAAACAGTTTCTGTCTAATACTTTAAAGTTTTGCTCTTCCAAGTACAAGCCAAGCGATATAAATTTTTCCTTCAAATCAGAGCAAACTTTTTTTCATTTATATGTCTTCGAATTATGTATGTGGCATATGATGGCATAATTTTAACTAATAATCTGTCTCTGTGGATTGTAATTCCTTAGTTCCTTAGTAGCCAGGTAGGTTTCAATGCAGTATCTTGACAGAAATGTGGCAGCTCCATGCACCACTGCTCTAGCAGAGGTGGAATAAAGTCTGAGGAGTCCCACACTTGTACTGATGACAGAGCCTTGTATTGACAACCTCAGCATGAGTTTGTATTTCTGGAGCAACGCAATCTGATTTTGCAACCTTGCTGTGCCCAGTATGTTTTTGTATACAGGGCAGCAACAAACTGTAGGATTGCAACATCCAGGTCACTCACCTGTCCTCATCCAAGGAGCAGGGAAATCTCTTTATGCTGGAAAGCAGCAAAAACGCTTGGCAAAACATTCAGCTCAGCTGCCTGTGTTTCAGAGTCTTCGATGATGCATATGCCTAAGTTCCCATTATGGTCACTGGAGCCTCCTCGGCTCACCCTGTGCATTTATTTTCAGAAGATCTGAACAGCTCTCCAGACAAAGTCTAGACAATAAGCTTGGCTGCCTAAGACCTCAGCTGACTGTAGCAGGAGCTCAAACACCTTGTTGATGTATGGCCATCCATGTGTAGGAGTCTGGCTTTGCAGGCTGACATCCTGCTCTTCCAGTGCTGTAGCCTGGGCAGAGCCCTGGGGAGTCCCCTGGCAGCAGGATGGGTGGATGCACATCAGGCCTGGCAGCTTGGGCTCCATCTGCCTCCTCAGCCCTGCCACCACAACCCTGCCACCACTGTCCGGCACCGGGAGGCTGCACAGCCCCCACCAGCAGGCTGATGAGCTTGGTGGAGTTCGTTCTTTTGCTGGGATCAAGTGTACAAGGTATCTTGGCTAATGGATGCAGCAGGTACCATTTCAGGCAGGACTGCAGCTGTTTTCCCTACTGAGGGCAAACACACTGTGTTCATAAACACTGCACATGAAACATCCCGCTGTCATTCACTAGCCCCTCATAATTTCTGCTAAAAAATAAACTAGACCATTGGGGAAAAAGAAGGTTAGGTCATTTGTTCTTATAGGGACTAATTATAAAATCCATGACTGCATTATTTAACATGCTGTTGCCTTTTAGTCTTTTGGCAATGTTCCCTCCTGTATTTCCTGAATGTGTCCCTATAAACAAATTTTCTGGAAGGGTGAGGGCTGATACAGGGAGTTTGAGACTTAGTTTAAAGGGGAGAATCGCTTTTTGTGTTTATGATTGTATTTATTTGCTGCTGTATCAAGCAGGACCCCTGTCTTAAAAGATATTGTCTAGCTTATAAACCAAAAACAAATATTGCAGGTCAAGTTCCTATTTTCATATTAAGTCCTTACCAAATTGAAAAAAAAAAAAAAAAAGAGACAGAGAGAAATATGTTATTGAGAAATCCTGAGTCCTGGAATTTTCCTTGTCAAGCTGATCCAATGCAGGCAATACTGACTAAAGACAGTATTTTTTAGTGCTTGCAATTTAAATAGGATGAGGTTAATATTTTCTTTCCAAATGTAATCTTTTTCTACAATGATAAGGTATCATGTTTCTAATTTTATTTACAGAGATGGGTGGGTTGGATCACTAAAACTGAGATTTGGGTTAGGGTGTGGATTTATATCCCTGCTCGTCCCTTGTAAAGGCTGGGACTGCTTGTGTCTGGCCTCATCTTTTCAAACAATTTTCAGTAATTAAATGGTGCTGTGTGGGATGGGGCTAGAGATAAACACAATTAAAATGTAATGCTTCTACTTTGGTATCTGCATCCTTATTTATTTTAAGCCATCTTCAATGCTCTGACGAGTTTAAGTCTTCCTGTATCACATACTGTGCAAGCAGAAATATGTGAGTGAACTGTTGCCAATGGCTCTGAGCAAGCACGGGGCATGTTTCAGATTACACTGTGTTTTCTTGTTCGGATCTGATCTCCTTGCTAGGAGAGGCTGAGAAAGGCAGCTCTAGGGGATTTACTTCCAGCAGCAGCAGCACATGATCCATCAATCGCGTGATTCTCACCACCGAGGACTAATGGGGAGGGTGAAGAAAAAGTGAATGCTGCCTTGGAGAAGCAACAGCATTTTCTTCTGCTCGTGGGGCCCCTCCACCAGTCAGACGTTTCATGGCTTCTCCAAGGTTGGAAACCTACTGTTGCCCAAACCGGGATGCAGCTACACAGCTAGTGATGAACTTCCAGCCTGAAGTCTTCTGCGGAGTCTGCATTGGCAGTGCCTCCATCAGTCTGCTGCTGACCATCCTGCAGCTCCTGCCGAAGAAGGGACAGAGCCCACGGAAGATGGCCAAAGCCTCCTCCTCCTCCACCATCCTTCTCCTTATCTCCATTTGTGACATCCTTGGAGGCTTAGGTAAGTGCCAGCTTGATGTCCCTTGCCATTGCTGTGACAGGTACTTTTTGCTCTGAGGTACCACAGACAAATGAAGCTGGTGAGTTGACAGCAGAGACTTCTGAGGGAAGCATGCTGTACATGTTCACAGGAAGATTTGGACTGAGATCAGGAATTGTGGGTCTTTGGGGAGAAAGTTCTTGTTGAATAGTTATAATGTGGAAGTGAAAGTTCTTGACAAACTTACGCCAAAATCTCTGCTTTAAAACAAATTAAAATCTAGAATGGCAGCTGGTTCTCAGAGTAAGGCATAAAAGTGGAGGTGAGGCAGCACATTGGAAACTAAATCTGACATCAAACATTTAGCCAATCCATAGGACTTCATTTGAAAGCCACTATGCTCTATGTCCTTAAATCCTTCTGGACCAAGTGTGCCTCTTGCTCATGTGCCAGCCGCTTCTCTGGGCACATCACATTGAGAGCAAATGAGTTAGACTGCAGCTGCACACCGATCATGCTGGACACAGGCTTTTGAAATACCTTATCAAGGACAACCTGCTGCCCAGACCCCGGCTGATAGTCTGGAGGAATAAACCAGCGGAGACTGAAACAGAATGCATGAGTCAAAATGAGACTAGTATGTGTTGAGCTGTCTCATCAGTCATTTGGTCATTTTTCCCATCAGTCATTTACTGCCAAATTGGGTATAAATTATCATGACACATGAAAATACTACATGCTATGAAAATACAGGTCAAGTTTGTTTCTACAGTAGCATTTTTCCCCCCCACATTAGGTAATAGAAGTAGTGGCGTTTTTTCTCACTGCTGGGGGCTGTGTGTGTGCCCGTGTATCTGTGTGTCTTTTTGTTTCAGGCCTTTTCCCCTTTCATGCCTGGTCAGGTTCTCTCACAGTGCCTAAAAAGTACCAAAACTAAAACAAAGACTATAGGGGGAAATAAAGAAAGAGATATGGAAAATATGTACGTGCATGCACCTAGAAAAGTTCCTTTCAGTCAGATGAAGCCAACAATAGATAAAGTTATTTTTCTCCCTTCCTCTTTCACTGGCAAACTCAAACTAGTTATCCATTGTTGTTTTTGCATTAGACTCACTTTGGTGGGTGGAAAACAGTTCATTCTTGGTGGGAAACCTGGTCATTTTGTTCTGTTTCCTGTTGGTGATTTATTTCAAGCAAACCCAGAAAACTTCACTAACAAACTCTAAGCTAATTTTTTAAAAGGATGTAGTTGTTGCCTAATTAGAAGTGCTGAAGTTCAGTCCTGTGACAGAGGAAAAGAGCTGCTTGTAAAATGAAGGCAGAGAAAAGTGAAAAATAACTCTTTTTCTGCAATGAAGGGTTTTATAGAGAAGCGAATGTATGAGTATATGCTGGTAAATAGTTATTTAGTCTTTTATGTCAATCTATTAAATGCTACCCAGTTTATGTTAAGGAAGCATGTGACAGCATCTCTAAGTAGGTGAGATTCTAATCTATGTGACATTTTAAGTCCCAGCAGCTTCCGACTCTTGGGGCTACTTTCCCTGCATGATTACACAGACATTTAAATAGCACAGTTGTCCCTGCTGTGCTCCTCTGCAGCCGTCTCTTTCCTGTAGACGCACAAAATCTGGGCTGCGATGTGAAATATGTGACCAGCGAAAAGCATGTGACTCAGATCACACCAACAGATTCAAAGCATTAATACATTTTTTTTCTTTAGGTATGATCTTCAGGTCAAGTGTATGGCTGGGCTTCCCAGGCTTCATAGCTAACATTTCTGTGGTGAACAGGACTGACGTGTGGCCTTCCACTTTCTGTGTGGGGAGCGCGGTAGGTACAGAGATCATCCCCCCTTTCTTCTGCTCCCAAATAAGAGTCCCTCCGCATGGGGAGTCTGAAAGGAAAGCTACTGTGTCCAAAAGGAAATGTGGCTGTGAGTCAGAGCCTGGATATGATGGTTTCAGGCTCTGCCACACCCCTGCAAGTGCGTTCATGCCTCCCTGTGAGAGCGTGGGTCAGGGCGGGCAGGGTGTTGATGGTGCCGCATGGTGTGTGTGAGGATGGAGGGCAGCACGGGTCAGACTGATCCCGGGAGTTTTGCGGTATTCACTCGTCACAGGAGTGCCAGGGGAGTGGAATACACCAAAGTCAGGGACGTGGAGCCATAAGGATGGCAGCAACCCCAAAAGGGCTGTGAACCATGGTTTGGGTTTGGGCTGGCACAGCACCACGAATGCCCCGGTGGCTCTGTTGCACTGGCAGCACGAAGTTATCTGTCCGTCTGTCAGAAACTGCAGCCTGTGTGGTGGCAGCAGGGACCTCCTGAAACCAGCAACTTGGGTAGCTCAAATTAGCTTTTGTGGCATGAGAGTGTGTATTTTAGACACTGATGGACAACAGGATAAATATACTCAAAGCCACAAATCTGCTGGCAGAACGTCTGTCACTGCCATGTAGGATTTCAGCTCAGATTGCTGGGCACTCAATGACTGCATCTGGCCAAGTCTAATTAAGTATCTTCTGGATTAAAACTCAAGAATAAGAAAATGTAAGTGCATTCCAAAAGTACAGATTGAAACTCTGTTCCAAATTTTACAGTCAAAATACTGGGACATATAATTTGTGCTTACTGTACAAAAATAAAAGTCACAATTTTTACCAAAACACTGAGAATGGCAAGTAAGACAGATCATCACTTTACCCAGATGCAATAGGAGTGTGGGGTCCCCAATAAATTAATGCACGAGCAATAGCAGTATTAGCTTTGCAATTTGAAGTTTACAATGTAGAAGGGGATGGGTTGCACGTAGAGGAAATTATTCAGCTCCAGTAGTTTTAAAATAAAACAATATGTGCCGAATTGAACTCACTGTGCTTTATATGCCTATATAATGGCAGTTTCAAACATGATAGTTTTGTGCCAGGACACAAATATAAATTGTATGCGTCTAGCAATTCTCAATTCTATCACACATGTTTAAGTTTTGCTTATTAGATGCAAATGTTGTTGTTTTTTTTCTTTAAAGAAGAACCAACAACCTCAATATCTTGCAGCAAGAATGTCTTATTCAAAACCCGTTCCTCCTCATGTTTCACTTTCTGGCCCATAACATATAAAAAAGTATTTTTAAACATGACAGGGTACTGTATGCAGACTGTTTGTTTTTCATTTGAATTTCAGGTTAAATGGTGAGCGACATAGCGGTCTACCACAATTTTTATTTTCCCTTACTTGGGCTCCAAGAAAATGCTGTAATTTGAGTCGTTTTAAATTTAGATTTAACTATATTGGAATGAAAAATAACCCTTCTTCCACTCATTTCCCCTAATGTATTCTCATGCGAGTTAATAAAATGTTTCCGATTCTATTTTATTTTTCTTTTAGTACTGTTGTTTTATTTCTCTTAACCACAAGCCGATACAAACTTCAAATAGTGAAGCTTTTAAACATCTCCTTTAAATGGTTTGCAGTGGGGTACCCTTTCAGGCACTGTAGCAAGATGTGTCATTTTGCTAAAAAGTAAGATATCATATGAAGCTTTAGGGTTTAAGTGCATCTGATTTATATTATTTTTGGCGACAGACTTGTCTGTGTTGGATTTTCTGGAAAGACCCTGCAGTTTATTTTTGTATGTGTGTATGTTTTTGTAGTAAATTGTGCATTTTTCAACTGCAGCAAATATGTAAATGTGACGATGAAGTTACATGCTGAGTGCTACGGGTAAAGTGCAGTAGAAGGAAGACTGGGATTTTATTTTCTGCCTCCTGTGCACTAGGAAAATGTCACAGTGTTTGAATTAAATACTGAATAATCCATGCCACAAATGACTAGAGGTAGGGTCTACACCCATGGTGAAAGGAAATATTTCCCAGCTTGATTTGCCTTTTGAAGGAAGGAGTGCTAGATCTCTATGCACTGACATTTGGCTCAGTAATAAGTATGTTGATTTCCAGATGTAAAATGATGCTACTGTGGAGCTGTGATAAAGGATATTCAGATAAGAACTGAAAGACGGCTTGGAGGGAAGATAACGTGAATATTAAAACAGTCCCAGACTATTACAAAGAGTCAGCTCCTATGGGGAAGAAATGTGGAATTTATATACAGTGGCAAAGAAAGGTCACTTATATAAGCTCATGGGAAAAATGCATAGGGTCAGCTCAAGAATGCTGTGGAATTTAGCTTGACTTGAACCTGTTTCCTTTGGATTTTTGTTGAAGAAATCAGTCAGGGAGTTCAGTAGCAATATTTTTCCAGAGGGTGTGTGATTTTCTCATTAATGATCTTTTTTTCTTGATAACTATCTTGTGCCTGGAGGAAACACCCATCACATACAGAAACCACAAATGCACAGGCACACTGTGGTTATGACTGACCTCAGTTATATTTTCGTGCCTCAGCTACTGAGAAACAACTGAAATTTTAACCTAAAATTAAAACATCCTCGCTATTAATTTCTGTGAACTTCACTTAGGACATTCAGGTTAGGAACAGAGAGGTAAATGACAGGTTTTCTAAACCAGAAAATAAGCTGTGGAAGCAAACGCTGTTCAGTTTGCCTACGACTTGACCCATAGGCTACAACAATGCTGTTCCTGTGATTTTGAGTAAGATTTCATGCTTCATAATCTCATCTGGAAAATGCACTCATTTAAAGAACAAATCACCAGGCCAAAGGTTTGAGTCCCTTCCCTGCCCCAATGGTACTGGAGAAGCAGCTGTGACATTTGGCACTTCTTTCCCCTCTAGATGTGGATCCAGCTGTTGTACAGTGCTGGCTTCTGGTGGTTGTTTTGCTATGCTGTTGATTCTTACTTGGTGGTGAGAAGATCAGCTGGACTGAGGTACAAGAGTTAAAGCTCTGAATTTGTTTTTTGCTCCAACAGTGTATGTCTCTGTCTGCAGCTGTATAAGGAGATAAGTGAGATTTGTACAACCATCTGATGTTCGTATAGTTACCAGATAATGATAGGGATGAGTGGTGTTCTCAGTGCTTAAATTGCCAGGGCAATGCTCAGATACTGATTTATGTCCAACTTGAATTTAAATGTAACTGAATTCATTTAACCTTTGAAAAAATATGGAACGAGTTGTGGTCTATAAACTTTATAGCAGTGAGATGACTATTTTTGTCCCTACTTTGTATCTGAAATTGATTCTTGCAGCAAAAAAAATAGTGTTATCCTAAAAATGAAAAATTCATAGGGGGAAAGTGCTGAATTTCTTACAGTTAATTTCATATAGTTAATTTCCTTTTTTTTCCTTTTTCCTGAATTCTTTATTTTATCTATTTCTCTGTGAGTGTGGTCATTATTGCCCTTCTGATCACACTTTTAAAGTCCCTCAGAAGAAAAACATGTATTTGCTATATATATTTCTGCAATGCCTGTGGCAGAAGAACATAAAACCTTTGGAAAGTACCACGCTTTAATACCAGGGAGAAAATATAAGATGTCTCTAAGCTGGTTGTTAGAAGAGTGAAATAACCTTCAGTTGCTACTGCTAAATGTGGAATTATGTGACTCTGTTCCCAGATGACACAAAGCAGGCAGGTACTAAGGATGTGGTTCTTCTGCAGATGTAACCAAAATGGGGTTTAAGTTAACTTTAGACTGTTGAGGATAAACCTGATTTTGTAAAGTCCCATAGTTCTAGTCAAACAGCTGGGACCTGCCTCCTTCCCCCATTCCTGTTAACCAATAAAATCATGTGTATTTGAGCTTGATTCTAAGATCAGAGTAAACACCAAAAGACTTTCTATAAACACAGATCTGAGTCTTCCTAAGACAGGAGCAGTATCCAGCTCTGAAAATTAAACATTGTTTTCTTCAAATCACGAAAGCATGATTTATTTGACTGTTCAGCTCCTTTCTTAAATTTTATCTGCTGATTTACTCTCTGCAGGAGAAACAAAAGATGCAGGGGTTCCTTCTCAATAGTAAGGGTAGGGAAGAAGTCTTGTCCCGTCCAGCCTACAGGATGTGCAAGCCTGAATAACTGCTTTGGCTCATTCTTTTTCTGAAGGACCACCCCCACCCACCTGCTTTCCTTAGCTTAATGTACTGTCGGTGTTGTCCTGCAGTATTTCCTGCCTGTAAAGCTCTTTTTCAGTGAGGGTCCGATTTTTACATTGCAATGTGGGAAGTGTAAGGTTTGGTATCTTTAATTGTGCCTGTCGTGTTTGGTGCTTGCAGTACAATTGTGCTGTACCACATGATGACGTGGGGCCTTGCAGTGATGCTCTGTGTGGAGGGGATTGCTCTGCTTTACTACCCTTCTCTCTCCAGGTAAGCAGGCTCTGGGAACAGACTGTGAAATTGTGGCCATTTGAATGTCTTTTGGTCAGCTTTAGAGACAGACATTCAAAAGCTGAGCATTTTGATCTTTGCCAAGGATGTCCCACTGAGACAGTGAGTATGCTCGAAGTACGTGCCTGGGCTTCAGGGGGCCCTGAAGAAATATGCCAGGCAATACAGGCACTTGGGCATGCTGTGATACAGCTTCTGCTACGAGCCGCCCTCCTCCCACTCCTGGTTTTAGCTTTCCTTTCAATTTGAGAAAAACCCACAGACAGTGTATGTTTAAAATCAGCTCTATGTCCCATGTGAACTGATGGTAAAGGTCTGTGAATTAAAAGTTTTACATCTGTTTGCTTCATTCTTTTTTTTTTTTTTTAAGTTAGAGGTGACATAGGTAGAATAGCCAGAACCGTCAGCTGTGGGGAAAAAAATGTGTAATCTTTTAATGATTTCTTCTCAGCTGTGAAAATGGCTTGGAACACGCAATCCCACATTACATCACAACCTACGTCCCACTCCTGCTAGTGCTTGTGGCCAACCCGATCCTGTTCAGCAGGACAGTATCAGCAGGTATGTTCCTAATGGCCAGCACCAATCATTCTGTGTTATTTAGCAACATAGCAATACTGTAGAAAGTCATGCCTTTGTATTCAGTGATGTGGGACAGCTCCTTGTTAAATCATAAAGATACAGCAAAGGGTGGGAAGCAGTTGCCTATTGAAATGAAGACACCATTTTGATGGGGAATTTGCCCTAGAGACAAACTCTGATTACACACTCAAGCTATTCTGTAATTAACCTCTAACTGCAGATGGGCAAACTTGTTTCCACGTTACTTGATTTAAAGCTTTTGAGGCAATGTGCAGTGGATGCTTAACTCTACTGTAGTTTTGGTACCAACCTTGACTTTGGAATTTATTCTAGTTGGTGAGGTCTGAGAGTTCATTCAACTTCTTGGCAGCACTAGAGCAAAAAATGTAATAAAATGTGATCAGAATTTTGTCCCTTCTGATTCTGAGATTATGAGACAAATGGGAATTTTACACAACTCAGATGGGATCTCGAAGTTCCAGTTTAATTTATTATCCAGTGCTTGGAAGAAATGAGACTGAAAAAAAGCCGTGGATTCAATGCGTTCTTTGCATGTAATATGATCAGTGCTAGATGTTTGCAGTACCTGAATTCATCTACACATTGATTATATAAGAAAGCTGGAGAAAATCAAGTATTCTTAGTTCAGTCTTTATCCCATCCATCCTCTGTCCCTCAGTCATACTCATTTTCAAAGGACCAGTTGTTTTAAAAAACTGTTCCCATAAAAAGTTGTTCATTGTATATTTGTTCGTGCATTTGTGTATTCCTTGTGATATCTGAACAGCATGTGGTGTAAGTTTTTTTGCTGACATTACATCTTCAAGTTTTAGAGGTGTAGCTGATGCTGTATCAATGACACAATGGAAAACAACGTGCATAATAGGATAGAAGGTATTCTATGTAAACATCACATAATAAGTATATAATAATATCACACATTATATAGGAGGTACACGCTAGCTTTTGTTATAAAATAGAAGTATGTTGACCATACTATTTAATATTTTCAGTGGGACTGAGAGAACAGAAACCATCTAGTGGGATATCTTTAATTTTAGGAATCCAACTGTGTATAATTATTTTCCTTTAGCATTAGGCTATATGTGAGATTCCTTGAAAAAGGTCCTTCCAGCTTCTGAACAGCTGCTGGAGACAAATCCATCCATTCCTTTGTTCCTTCTCTCAGGCCTCTATCTTCTGGATTTTTGTGCCTAAACTGACGAGATGTGCATATATTAATGAACATAATTGTATGCTTTTCAGTTGCCTCCTTACTGAAAGGGAGACAAGGGATTTACACTGAGAATGAAAGACGTCTGGGCACAGAGATCCAGATGCGCTTCTTCAAAATTATGCTGGTGTTTGTTATTTGGTAAGAGGTGCATTATTTTGTTTTAAACTGCCTTTTTCCCAGAGGGAGAGAGTCAGGGACAAGGGTGAAGATTGATGGGTTGCTTCAATTGTTTGTCTTTATGCTTGGGAGGGAAGGTATCTAAGGAAGAAGCAGTTCCAAACCAGTTCACAAAGGAGCTGAATCACTCCTGTAACATCACAAGGCTGTGAGAAAATGATAACGTGTTTAACCAACAGAAAAGTAAAAGCAATGAGAAACAATAGCAAAAAATTCCCAGTAGGTTGGAGATAGAGTGAAGCTGTCTGGTACAGCAGGCTCCCAGCTCTGTGGGCTGATAGATGGCTTTCTGTAATCAACATTTCTCAGAGCCTCTTGTCACCAAACACATCACTAAAAACCTACAATAAATATGCTTTTAAGTCTGGCTTAATGGCTCTGACTATAATCAAACAATGCACCCACCTCTGTGCTCTGCAGTTCTCAAGTGTCTGAAAAAAACATGGATATTAACTGGAAATAAAGGAAATGCCAGAAAAGAAAACTCCATATGATTGTGTGTGAAATTTCTGATTATTTATTCTTTATTTTTTTAATATTCTATCTTCCTCCACGAAAATAGTACTTTGGCATACGACAGAAAAGTGATAAGGAGAAGAGGAGTGGGACAATAAGAAATGGTCCTGGAGTAGTGAAATGAGTGTGCCAAACTTACCAGTCTCTACATCTACTTAACTTTTTTATACACAGGTGTATTAATGCATGTTACATTGCTTTAAAAGGCTGAGCAAGGGAGAAAGGCTGCCTCTTTTATCTTCTCTTGGCTGCTGTCTACTGGAGTGCTCTGAAAGGAAATGATTGTCTTTTCTGGGGGAATAACCAAGTGAATTTGGCTTGGAAGTGAAGTTTCCAGTGTGAAGGGTGGGGTAGCCAGCAGAGAAGGGAGTGAGAGACAGCAGCGAAGGATCCTGCAGCACGGCTTCCTGGAAATTGCTGAAATAATAAGGAGCAGAGATTCAGCCAAGCTCCCAGGGCTGTGGAAAGAAAGAGCCCAGAGGCACCACAGAAGTGCGTTGCAACCTAAGGGATGGTGGCCAGCTTGATTATCTGGGAACAAGCATGAAAGGAAAGGCCAATTTCCCATGGACATTGTGGAGACATTTGTTTGTTTCCATTCTGTCTCATTCTGGGCTTTCCTAATTAGAAATAAAATCACAGCTCTGGTTTAAGATTTTGCTCTAATAAAACATAAGTTTTGGAGTGTAAAAACTTTCTCAAATGTTACTGGAGGGAAAGACTGAGGCAGTCTCATCTCAAAAGCATAGGGAAGATTCCCTTCCATCCCAGAAGTCAAATATGAAATTCTTTAGTCAAAGACAGCAGGTTGGGGCAACATAGAATAGAAGAGATGTCTACAGATTCGGGAGGGGAGAGCAGGAGGTTTTACACTGTGATAAAAATAGAATTGTGCAAAGGACATATATGAAACCCCTTAGAAAGTATGACAAAGATGCTGATGGTTTACTTTCTGAAGCTGCAGTACAGCTATAAAGAAATGCTTGTCTCACTGGTTAGATGTCATAGGAACTTACAGCCATTTGCTATAACCTCTATTTAGTGTAGAACACACTCAGTTTCTTTCACCGAATGAGGCATGATTATGCTCATCCTTATTTGGAAACAGATATTACCTTTATTCAAACTAATTGTTAGCATTTTCAAGGATTTAAAAGTCAACTTTTGTGTTGCTTTGTAGTGTTTTTTAATGGACATTTTGGATGTCTTTGATCTAACTCTGAAATTCTAACTCCAGCTGGAAATTCTGCAGCCTTTTACAATAACATGTGCATGTATTTGTGTTCCTTGTCTGTGAGCACAACTCTTCTAAGGCACAAGTGAAAGAAGTCAGCATGCATGATGTTCCCATTATGGATCACACTTCCTTCTCATCTCAATTTTATTCTGCAATTTACTGTTCTCCAGCAAGTTAAAATTATTTTTTTTTTTTTTTTTTTTTTTTTTTTTTTACTTTNATTAAAATTTTTTTTTTTTTTTTTTTTTTTTTTAGTATATTGACTTATATTTTCTAGGCCTGGGTGAGTAGGTAGGTGTCCGGTCCTTGATCATGATCTCAGAGACCTACTTGTCCCTTCAGATTGAGATTTAACAAGAAATCCAACCATCTTGGACTTGATCATCCTAGAGGTCTTTTCTACCCTTAATGATTCTATGACTAAAAAAATCTTACTGTCCTTAGAGTGATTTTAATTTCTATAATTTGAAGGTAAAGCATATTTTACATGCACATTCATATAACTGTCCTTTTCTTCTTTGCTCCTCTCCTAGCTGGTCATCCAATATCATCAACGAGACCCTTTTGTTCTATCTCGAAATGCAGCCAGATATCAATGAAATGCCCCTGAAAAACATCAGAAGTGCTGCACTGATCACCTGGATTATAATGGTGAGTCAGCTGTGACTTTGCTTAGTCTTAGAAGTCACTGTTGTAAGACTGATGGAACAACATCAGTGTAGTGTGTGGTTTATGATATCGAGGGATAGAAACACTCTGAAAATCAAGGAAGAAAAGCAGAAAATAAGAGAAAGGAATGAGCAGTCAATGAGAGTGCTTGTCACATGTAAACTTTGCCAAAAATGTCCTAGAAGCAAATATTTCTCCCATTTACTGGTGTATGCATTCTCTCTGTGAGAGATCACTACCCATTTTAAGATCCAGAACAGATAACTACAATGATTTCTAGCCTAACCTTGCTGAACTCTGCCATAAAGCAAGCTGCAAAGTTTTAGCTCACAGTTCCTGGCGGTTTCCCAATTAAATGGGCATTTCATGGAAATTCTCTGTTTGCAACTAGGGTGGGGTTTTTTTTATTATAAAGAATTATTGCATCTTATGTCATGACATTTGGATCATTATTTGGGAACAAATAGGTGAAAAACCTTTCACACAAGGCACCAAAAATAGCTGTGAGACGCTGGTCTCTTACTGTACCCTCTTTTCTCTGATTAGAATATTTGACAAGGGATTTTTCAGAGGTGACAGTGCAGATTCATTTTCTAAGAGAATTTATTCTGGAGTTGTTAAATAGGTGTAAGGCCTGAGCATGCTTTGTGTAATTAAGGATTTGAAGCTGTTTGGTATTGAAGGATTAAGCAATGCAACTGGTGTGATACAACCTCCTCCTCCTCTGACAAGGAGTGAACATATTCATGTGGCAGGGACCTTGCTCTTGCTCACCTGGAGAGCAAGAGGTCAAGTCTGGGGACTCATCTATGTTTTAAATTAGCTGTAAAAATAATTTCCATCTTTTCTTATGAGAAAAATGGAAGCATCTAAAGCCATTAATTTGTTAAGCATCTCATGGCACTGGGCACAGTGACAAACTTTTTGGCGATCACTTGGGATTTTCTTTTTCAGTGCCTCTCCCCATTTTTCCATCCCACTTTGATGGACATTTTCACTGGCTCAAGAATCTAAAGTAATTCCAGACAGATCAGTTCCTGCTATTTTTAAAAGCTTGACTGTCTATGCTAGTGTCTCCTCTCATATATTTGACTTGGCTTGTAATGAAAAATATATGTGCTTTTGTGAATAAAAAAGTCTAGAGCTTGTGGGGAAAGTTAAAAACACACCAAGGGATTGACGGGCTAAACTTCATGGTAGAAAATCACTTGGTGCTTACTGCTTACTGGTATGGCCTCAGCATGTTGGAAAGCAGGTCATGGTGTTCTTCGCTGATTGGTTTGTGTCTGTGATGGCAGAATTTTTATGTGCATGCAAATAGCATATTTTAAAGTCAGCAATCATTCAGTGAAAGGGAAGTTTTAAACACATGCAAAGCATTTTGCTGGAGTTGAGGATGAAGTCTTCCTTGCTGGTTTAATTCCTGTTGCACTTCTCTTTCCTAGGGCGTTCTCAATCCCATGCAGGGCTTTCTCTTCACATTAGCTTTCTATGGCTGGACGGGATGGAGAGTGGACCTGAAATGGCGAAAAAGAGAAATACCCTGGGAATCTGTGTCCTCCTCGACTGTGGGGGAAAATGCCTTTCCCTCACCAGTGAACTACCAAAGCAACATCCACGATTCCAACAAGATCTTGGCAACTGACAGCCAGCAGACTGACGAGGCCATAAGCATGTTGTCTGAAGGGAACACCAGCAGTGACGAGAGATTAACCAGAAGCTCTCCCATCTACCAGGGCTGGTAGTTTTTATGTGCAGAGCTGGATATAACTTTTCCTGGATCTAACTTTTCACATTGTCAATACTCACAAAACCACGTCAATGCGTGAATCATTGCATACTCTGGCATTAGGTTTGTGCTCAATGTCTTGATGTCATTTCCTGTAGCTTATGAGACTGTGTGAGAGAGCGTGTGAGACAGAGATATGGTTTATGTCTTCATTTGCCTTCTAGGAGACACGTGAACAGGTATAAAGGCTTGGACCTTTTTCAGCAGGAGTATATCTCTGCAAAGATATTTGTTACTTATGATTAATTTTCGTTCATTTTGTTTCAATCTCTCTTGTAACCTCCTTATGGTAGAAGAGTCTTTTGTTTAAATAAATGGACTATTAATATGTTGGGTTTTTAAATGTATTGCCTTGCTTGTCTTGCTCAGCATAAAATTCCTCACCCAGAATTACAGCTCTAGGATTTCTGAGGCACCATTATTTCCAGCCTTGACAGTCTGGTAAAGCATAAGTGACAGCAGACTCTGACTTAAGCACAAATATTTCCTGTTCATGTAGACTCTCACTGGCATAGTCTTCTTTTAGCTTGTGTATGTGAATTTTTGGTGTGGTTTTATCTAGGGAGCTGAAAGGCTTTATTTAAAAAAATGAGCCCAGCACAGGCTCCACAAACACTTCAGAACAATGATTCCAGTTCATGCCAGGTTCAAGAAAAAATAAACCTTCAAACTATTTTTTAGCATGGATTCAGTTTGATCCTTATGTGTACTTACCTAACAGGACTGTGACTGCTGCGGCGGGTGCATGAAGAGATAACATTTGCATAAAACACCTTGATGCTCTGAGTGCTCATCATAAAACAGAACAAGTAGAATCAAGAATCCATCCTCTGAGGAGTACTCTATTTTATACCTTCATGGGCTGAATGAAGAGACCTTAAATCCATTTTCCTTGTATTCTCAGATACACACCTCTTCTTGTGCAGTGCCCTAGGTATCTACATCCAAACAATTCCCCAGATTGGTTGAAAGTTAAGAAACAATGATGACCATGTCTACCCTAAGCTTTTGACTTCATATCAAAAGTAGAAGTAATATGATTTTTCTGGTGGTGCTGGGAGCTGTTTGCAGCACAGTTTGACTGATGCCATGGTGGAAGCCCCTTGAGCCCAGAGTAATCGCCCTCCCTTTCTTCAGCATGTGACCAGGGCTGGGCTTTAAATCCTGCTCACATCCACTTTGGCTGAACTTCCTTGGCTGTTCCCACCTTTCTTTTCCAACACAGTTCAGTTTCAGCTATTGTAAAAAAAAAATTAAAAATAATAAAAATTAAAGACAGCTGAAAGGTTAATGCAAAAATAACATGAAGCTTAAATTCCTAGGTTACTCAGGCAAGTCTCGGGAAGGTTAGAAATTCAGGATCATCAGAAACAATACTGAAAAATATTTATTGGCTAATTTACATAAATCAGCTTCTTGAGCTAATTGTTTGATATAAAGGTGTTAAACAATGATTAGACAACTATTTAGGCAGATCATTACAGACCTGTGGTTGGATTGTAGCAAGTCTTTTACATTGTGCCCTGTGGAAACCTTTGTGGCTTTTATGGCTTTTTATTGCTGCTCTCCTTGTCAGAACTACTGCAGATCACCAGACCCTTTCTTTTCATCACAGTCATTTGTTACCTACCAAAGTATGAAGAGACAGCACACAGACTTATGAGCAAATTATACTGAGCCTTTTGAAACAGAGATTATTTTTTGGTGCAATACTTGTCGCAACTGGAGTCAAAAGAGCAGGAAAAAGGTGGAGATGGAATTGTTAGTAAACCTTTTCAGATGCTGTGGTGTGGACCAGGCTGCAAAACCTTAAACCAAAATAAACAGTCTGTGGCTTCACAGGAATAATTACGTGGCACAAAAGCACTTGGGAGGGGACAGGCTGTAACAAGAGAGAACTGAAGTCCATAGGTGCAGTCAGAGTGTGTTCTTCATCTCACACTGTCTGTGGGAGGGGCTCCCTTCCACAGTCACACTGCTCTTCCCGTCTTGAGCAGCAGGGCAGCTGGTTCTCCAGAACAGCGAGGTGTGACTCAGAGGAGAAGTAAACAGAAGTAAAACTGGATCAGATACTGTCTAATAAAATATATGTAGCTAAAGGGTTGTTTCAAGATTATTGCAGTTGTCACTTATAGCTTCTTGTATTTTGGGCGTGTTAGAGCACAACAAAGCCTTTCTGAATTTATCAAAGGGAAAAAATGTTAATTAAAATAAAAAGGTAGTTGAATCTGTGAATTATAATTAGTGTAGTGGAATCACATAAAGAGGATATCTATACATACAGGGTGGTATTGCCTCTATTAAACACTCTCCTGGCCTCCCAGCCAGCTTATCAAATCCAACCACACACAGTAAGTGCTCTCTGTATTCACCAAAACCTATTTTTAAACACTCAAAGATAAAATGAAAACTTCTGGGAAAAGTGCTTTCTCATACCCTGCAATATTTTCTTAAACACTCCTGGTTGTTTTCTGCTGGTGGAAGAGGACATATGGAACTGTAATTGACCTGCCAGCCTCATACATTTAATTACTATTTTATTTGGCCAGATGTTCAGGCTAATTGCAAAGCTGAAATATGAGCACTAATAAAATAATAAACAACGCGAATAGGCAGATTTCTTGCATACCACAGCCCTGCATTTATGAGGTGCACCACATGTCTGAATAACAAAATCTAACTACATCTCTCATTAAGCTGTTCTTCTGATAGACCAAATACACAGAGCTAGAAAGTGAAATGTTAAATGTGATCCCCCCATCCCGTGGATAACCACACTTGATTTATACTTCAGTGTTTGCCTCTGTGTATCCATGATGAAAAGTTATCCGATCTCCAAAAATTTTTAAAATTTTTATGGAATCTCAAGTTTACAGTAATCCCAGAGGACGATCACTAAACCACATGGTAGTTGATATGAGACAGATCAGATGATGCCTGAGTCATTAATTCCTTAAGGAACAGACATGCACATGTGTGGACATTGAAACTGGCAGCTGATGAAGATGCAGTCTTACTGAGAGAAAAATAGGGAGCACAGTCAAGTCCAAGGATGCAGGCATGAATCTGTTTTCCTGGTGAATATTCCCTAGGATATGCCGTGAGCTGTATGGAAGATTGGTTCTTTCACTGCACCTTTCTAAGGAAACTCTTCATCATTCAGGGCATTAAAGTCACATGGGGTTTTGTAGGCAAAGTTTTCAAAAGGCTGAGAAAGTTCGAGGATGCAGCTATAGGGAAACCATCCAGTGATGAAAGTGATGGGAAGACTTTCTGCTGCTCCTGTATCTCTTGGTTGCTGGGTTTCATCACATTTTGGGGCAGCAAGAAGCTTTTGAAGCTTCCAGGCTTCTCCACAGGAGACATTTGTGTCCTTGCAAAGGCAGTGCCTGGAGTTGAGACGGCTGGCAAGGTGGTGGCTCATTACTGCCCTGGGCTCTGTCCTGTGGCACGTGGCAGTACCAAGGGGGTACTGTGGCTCTCTTTGTGCCCTGGTGTCACATTGGGATGAAATTCAGGCAGAATCTGCCCTCACTTCTGTGGGCAGGAAATTGGGTCTTAAGGGTTGGAGAAGAGCCATGAGGGATTGGGATGTGTTCTTCTATCTGGAGAGCGGGAGAACGACAAGTCTGTTAATGAAGACAACCTTCCTTGATGCGGCCTTGTCCCATCCTAGCTTTTCACCAGCTTTTCCATAGCTAAGAGGGACTCAGAGGGTAAATGGAGGCCTTGGATCTTTGCCCTCCAGGTGACTCCACAGAGGTATCGACCCACTTGTGCACCTGTGAGCCTCCCGGAAAGTCTTGAAAATGTGTAGAACCAAACACACCGTGGGTGTTACTGCGCTTACTGAAAAAGGCACATTTTAAAGACATGCATTTAAAACAACACGGTGGGGTTGGTTTTGTGCAGCGTGAGGAACCAGCTGTGTCGGGTGGGGTGTCCTTGCAACATATTCCCCCCTCAAAGGGCACCAAGGCTCAGGACAGCATGAAAACACTGGCAGCCATTCATTGCAGCTACATGATAGCATCTGCTCCTGGTTGCCTGCTATAGCAGATCTTGAGTGAATTTCCTGGAAGAGAAAAAAAAAACAACAACATCGCAAGTCCCTCCTTAAGCAAAAGCACTCGCCTGAGCACCACAGTTTATGTGGCAATGAAACGTCCTTCCACCCTGCCCCTGGTCATGGGGCACCATGTGACAGGGAGCACAGCATTCCTCTCACCAGCCCTCTCCTCAAGGCACCAGACTTGACTTGCCAAGGATCAGAAGCATTCCCCCAGCCACACTAAGTGCTCTGGGTAACAACCCAGCTCTGTTAATGCCCCGTGTCAGGCAGTCAGCCATCCCCTAGGAATGCAGTTACACCCAGAACAATACAGGGGAGGCTAGATGAGGCAGCTTTTTCCTTAGCTCCCAGGGGTTTTATAGTCTGAAAGCTGGTATACCCAGATTCCTTCAATTTAATATCTGGATTCGAAATGAAAAAAATAATGCCTACCTTAGCAAAATACATTTTGCCAAAGAAAAAAGACGTTTTAATAAGTATCTTCAAGTGTAATAGAGGCCTCTTCCCCTTGTTTGCTGGGCTCTGTCACTAGCGAGTTCCACGACTTCACTGGAAATGAGGCCAGTGTTGAGTAACTGGAAACCTGTGAAAGGCATGAATGGGTGAGCTGAAGACACAGAGGCAGCCACAAGGCTCCGCAAGGAGAATCGTTCCTCTTCAGAAGCCTTTATCCTCTCACAGGGAATGGGGTAGTGGGAGCTGCTGCTCGTGCCTGAGCTGCTGCTGCCCCTCCACTGTGCTCACAGAATTCATTCTTCACTGGGCCAAAAGAAGGGAGAAATGCCAGTAATACTGGCCTTGGTGATGGGATATCCCACGCTCCCGTTTGGCAGTATTTTTACAGGGGAAGCCCAGGGAGCTGTAGCCCTGTGCTCAGCACTCCCACAGGGGCTGTGAAAGATGGTCTGGGTGCTGCCTGCCCCTGGCATCAGCTCCTGTCAGCAGAGCTGCCTGAGCACCCGTTAGCTTTAGGTCTGTAAAACCTTAAAAAAAAAAGTGTTTGTTTGTTTGTTTGTTTCACGGCAACATCTTCAAATATTAGTTTTATTGGTACATTCCTGGGAGACTAAAATGGTATGTACTGTTTTTATTTATTTTATGAAGATATCATACTGTAGATAGTCACTTAATGGATTCACTTTATTCCAGACGAGATTCCGATCATACCTATGAAATTGTGGGGTGACCTCTTGCCTTGCTTCTGCAGGCACTTGTGAAAGGAACTGATAAAAATTCAGATACAACTACACAAAACCTCAGATGTCAGTGCACACATACATCGCAACACACACATATAAGCACTCCCTAGGTTTTAGACTCATAGAAACATAGTTTCTGATGATGGAGAAACAATAAATTAATTGGTTTTGTTTTAGAACTTTTTTTGTTTTTTCTTCTCCAAATGTTGTTGCCTTTTATTAAAAAACAACCAGCCCCCCAGAAGATACTACCTGAAGTGATGAACAAATACTCTGTTTAAGAAAACTTTAGTTTTAATAAAAATAAAATTTTAACATTCAGTTCACTGCTCACAAACATCTTTCAAAAACACCATCAAAAATTCCAGCAACATAAAATCTCATAAAATCTCATAAAATTTCCACTGCTTTGTTTTTTTTCAGGGCTATTTTCCAGTGACAGTTGGGGTGTTTGGTTGGTTTTGTTTTATTTCAACCAACTAAAGCAATGATTTACTACATGGGCCTCCAAGAGGCCACTGTAGAATATTGGTGTGAGAGAAGTGAGTCCAACATGGCATCTTCCCTCTTAGAAAAAAAATCCAGATACACAGCACTTGCTGGGCAACAGTATCTTCCCCAACCCAAAGCATGCAGGGTATAGCACGGAGAAAGAAAATGCTAATTAAATATTAAATAAAATAGTAGAGGAGAAATTAAGATGGCTTTCATTCTCTCAAATTAATTTCATTTTTGGAAGCTGATCAGCTTATCATTCCACCAAAGGAGGAATGAGCACCAACCCTTTTGTGTTTCAGATGTGTGAGGGAGTGGTCAAGTGGCAATATGTAATAAAATTAAACTTCTTTTCTGCTAGAGGTGCTGCTGTTCGGTTCCTACTGGAATAGATTTGGATCGAGAAATAGATCAGGCTATTGGCAGTTGTTTCTAAAGTAAAAGTTTTGTAAGGTTTGGTGATAAAAGCTGTGGGACAAGCTCTCAGATTAGAGCTGTGCACAGACGAATCCCTCTCTCCCCACCTGCTTGCCTCTCTTTCACTGCAGAAACCAAAATCCAGCCAGAAAGGTGCTGGTTTGTACAGACAGGAATGTTGGGTTTTTTATTGGTAAGGGGTCTTCAGTGAGGCATGCAGTTAATCTATCAGCTTCCCCAGTCTCCAGGGGGCTGGTGGAACTTGTACAGTGATGAGAAGTCCTGGTTTTTGCCATACCAACACCTTCAGTTTCTAAATTTGCATCTGGAGAAATACACCTGAATTTATTAATCTTTTGCAGACTCTGGTACAGAGTCCAGAGCACTTGTAAAAAATTATTTTGTACCAACACATTTTTTACCACTCTATATAGGAGATCTAGGATTTTCTCTTAAAAATTTATGTTGCTTGTATGTGAAAACGTCTTTATAGCTCTTACTACACTCTTCATCAATGTCTCTGTACTGAAGCAGACCTAAATCAGGATGCCACTCTGAATGTTGGTGGATTAGAAAGGTTACATTTTTTTTAATTGCTTTGATATGTATTCTTTGATCAAGTCATGAGACTTGGACCTTTAATGGGGATATTAAAAAAAAAGGATGTCTGTGTGGACTGACTGAAGCCCAGGCTCTCTGCCTTTGTCATCCTCTGTGGAGGAAGGTGAGTGAATGATTAGACACGGTCATTTCATTGCGCACAAATTTCTCATGCTTCTCCCCAAACCAGCCTCTGGGAAAGAAGCTGACAAGCAGCCACTGTTCAGGCTTCGAGGAAGGAAACACCACGCTGAGGGCTTTTCCCATCAGATCCGTATCCTGGGAGTCTAGGCTGCCTGTCATATGAAAACGGGAGATTTTCTCAAACCCTTAATGTTTGATTACTCTGTCATTGCTCTTGAAGGACTCACATCAACAGGTTACAGAACAACACTCTTTATTAATGAAACTGTGACAGGTCAGGGTTTGAAGATTGCTGGTGATAGTATCTGAAAAAACATATTCAAAGCAATATATAATTGAAAGCAACACAGTGACAAGCTCCAATCCTAACAAAACATAACTGGAGAAAACCATTCAGTGCACGTGGAATACGGATCTTGCCCAACAGGGATCCCTGTGGGGGAGAAGACAGGTTCAGCCCGTCAACTGACCCCAGAAGTTACTCGGAGACTTCCCCGACTTCTTCCCGTTCTTAACTTACTTTTATAGTACTTCTTTATATTTAGGTGGAGCTTGAGTGACTTCAGCCACACACCTTACTCACTGAGGGGTGGGGATGGGTAAATCAGTATAGTACCCGAGATAACCTTGGGATGGGGATGTGTCAGTCCAAGGAGAAGGATTTTACAATGGTTGCTAATTCAAGGGCTTCCTTTATCTCCCTTGTTTTTCAGGTGCTATGCAGCTTTTCAGCTAGGAAGTACCACCAAGTTCCCTCCTCTGCAAAGGTTTGGACAGAGCCTGGCTGTGGTCTCCACTCTGCTCCATCCTCCGTTTCATCCCCCTTGGACTGTGCTGTGTGTGGGAGGTCAGACATGCTCACCATGCTCCACCCAGGGAGTTGCAATGGTGTTTTTCACTGTCACTTCTGCACTGTTCCCGTTCTACCCTCAGTCATCTGACAGTATTCTCTGCAGGCACTCGACAACTTTTTCAGTCCAGCTGGCAGGACACCGTGGCTGTAAGGATTGCAGGATGTCTCAAAAGCCCTCCTAGGGGTCTGACATTTCTGTCTTTCCCTTCAAGAAAATATTCAGAATTTTTCAGGAACTGCAACACAACGTGTAGGGATGTGATGCTCACTTGACATCAAGGATTTTAAGAAGCCTAGAGAGGTAATCCTCAATTTTGGAACTGCAGAATGGCAGTGCTTTGCAACCAAATCCATTTGTGTCTGCTGTGCACTTGACTGTGATGAATTGCTCTAGTGAAGGACAAGGATGTCAACTTTGTCCCAGTATTTAATGGGAAGGATAGGAAAGTGATGAGCAGAATATTTTTTTGGTCTCTTGTATTGAAATAATGACTAATGAATTACGTGGTGAAGTCAAGGCTTCTTCTTTGAAGGTAAAAGACGTTAGACCTTGCAGCCATGAAAGAGGATATAGCTGCTTTCCTGCAGCTATTAGGTTTTGTATGCTTTTGGTTTTGTGAATATATTCAAAAGGAAATGGAAAAAAACTATCTCTAAGGAAACAAAGATCTTCCTTCCTATTGGGAAAGGAGTCAGCAATGATGATAAATTCCTTGCCAAGTGAGTAATTTCTTCACTTAAAAGACTTCAAAGCTTTAAAAATTACTTTTTATACCACAGAGCTTCGATATGAAATTGCATGTGCTCTTAATGGTCAGTGCTGATCTCACCCTTGGCCGGAAATGATACACAGAATGATGGCAGGGAAAGGAGTTGTTCTGAGTGAGATGCTGCAATATTACATCTTCCCAGAATAGCTCTAAAAGTACCCTTGAGTGTATGGCACACTGACAGAAGTGAGAAGCAAGTGGTTAGGACTGCTCAATGCTTCCACTGTTAGTTGTCACATAATTTTCAGGCTAAGTAAATATATATAGGATAAATGCAGGAAAACTAAACTACAATTTTAGTTTGACAGTCATACATTGTCTGAAAACATGCCTGAAAATAACACAACTAAAAGTAGGACCATCACATAGCGTTTATTTAAGAAGCAGGTAAAGTGAGAGCTTTTATACAGCACTACCCATGAAGCTCCAGCCCCACTGTAGCTGTCTCCTTAGCTCTCATATTCTTTATTTTGAGCAGCTGTTACGAAGACATTAATGCTGTGCGAATGTCAGAACATGAACTGACACAAGTGTCATGAAAGGGCATTGCATTCTCTTTTTTGAATATATGATGTGGTGAACTGCTCATCATCAGCACGCCAGCTTTTCTAGCCCCTCTGTCCTTCCAAATGTTAAATATTAATCCTAACTTAATGCTCTGGGTCCTTAAACACCTCAGAACTAGATGATATGACACACAGGACTGTGTTTGTTCTGAGCACTAATTCCTTTTGAAGGCTCCGGACAATCAGCCTTAGCTCAGGTCAATGGTTCAGCCCCTTACATGGTCACAAAGCAAAAACCCTACTTCATGTTGAATCCCCCTAAGTACCATGGAAACCATTTTGTGGAATAAAACTCAACCAAAATCTACACAACATTCAGCCTGTTAAAGCGAAGCAATCCCCTCCCCTTGCATCTTCTGAGGTCAGTGTCTTGAGCCCTAAGCAGAGAGAGGAGCCCATGACAGAGGGGACAACTGTGACAACTTCACATGAGTGGAATACTCTGAAGTTCTTCAAAAACTTCCAACTGCTCAAGCAAGGTTGAATTTTAGCCTGGCTAGCTTAAAAAAAAATTAACAATTTACCTTGATCAGAACTGGAGTCCAATTTATTTTATATGGAGAAACTTGCTTTTCAGGAAACTTTTTGAAGGAAACTTTAAAAAGTACTTCAACCCAATCTTACTCAAATTGGTTCCTTACCAGCTGTATAAATTTCCAATAAATACAGCATGGGAGGAAATAAAATCAAACAGTAAACGTGTGATGTGAGCAGCCATAAAGGTGGCCTGGTTCAAAGGGAAAAAGTACTCAACAGGAGAAGTCTGCCAAAATTCTGAGAGAGAAACTGCCAGCCAGCCTGGGAGCTGTGAGCGTGGGAACCAGAAGCATTCTTGAGAAGCACAGCCAGCATCTCTGAAGTGCAGCTGGGTACCAGGGACATACGCTCAGAAAGTGCAAGCCCAAGGAATTGTAATAGTAACATCATCTGAAAGGCTGAAAAATAGTCTGGAAAAAGGAGATAACATCCTGAGAAAGAATGTATTGGTAACTTCCATCAGCTGTTTCAACTGCAAGAACATGACAAGTCCCAAAACAGAACCAAAATCATAATCTGTTGGATATCCCAGGTGAAAAACAGAAATTAACTGCATCCATTGGCTGCTCGAAGTGGTGGTGTCCTGCACCCTCGTATGTCTCTACGGTAGAGAAATGACTTTCTATCCAAATCAGCTTCTCTCTCTCTTCCTGCACTGCACATCCTTGCCCCTTTCCTACACAGGTCTGCAAGACCTTGGACCATTGCTGGGCAAGCCTTGCTGACTCCAGACTCTATGACATGGATTGTATCTGAAGGGAGATCCTGCCTGCTGTTCTACTCTTCCCTCCCTCAGCCCAGGTCTGGGGCTGGCCTGTTTTATCCTCCCATCTCTGGGATGGCCGGGCCCCTTCTGAGATCTAGAGCTCGGTGTCTAATCTGTACATGTAATTAACCTATCCTAAGTGTATTTGCTGTTGCATTACCACCAAGTTTGCTTCAGTAGTAACAACTTAGTTGTAACCTGTAATTTTATATATACATACACACATATATATATATGCACAAACATACACACTTAATTGCTGCTACTACTATTGGGTGCTGCTGTATTTGATTGTTGCTATAAATTTATTGCTGCTGTATCATTGATTGTTGCTATACCAATGCTGCAGATACTACTTTGTAATAGCTTTATATATATATAAAAATATATATTTATTTGCTTTCTTTATTATAGGTGTATTTGCTAACAGCGAGATGTGTGGTGTTTGTGGCAATCTGTAATAAAGTAAGGAAAATTAGAGGCTAAAGCCTCCTTGCCCTATTTATCACAAAATCCTATGAACCCATGGTCAAGGTCTTTAAACACCCACAAGGCCAGTGACACCACATCACAATTTTAGTCACTCGGCCCCAGCTCTTATGCACAGGATGCAAAACAGCCAGAAAAGAATAAGGAACAACACGCACAGAATTCTCTAATATCAAAATATAGCAATTTATTCAAGACACTGAATATGATCTGTTGATTCTCTCCTTAAAACAAATGAGCTACAATACACAAGGTGAATTTGAAGAAAGTGTGGGTGGGGGAGAAACAAAATTAGGGTTGATGTTGTTTCAACAGAACCTGGGAAATGCTTAAATGAGAACCAAGTCTGGCTGCAAGTCTGACACAGACAATAAAAACTGCAGAAGCCAGAATTCAGAATTTCAGTGAGTGGCTGAAAGAACATTTCTGCAATTGACAAAGAACCACATCTTTTAAAAAGGCAGTAAGAGGAAAAAAAAAAAAAAGAGGAAAAATTAAAAAGGGAAAAAGAAAAAGAAACCCAAAAACAAAGCAGACCCTTACATTTGACAAAGTGCACTTCACTTGGCTCTAAAATTAGCTATTTTTTTCTTTTTTTTTTTTTAAACAAATTAAAAGGAAATTTCTAAGATGTAGCATGGGGTTAATGTGTGTATAACCCTGTAAGTCAGGCCCTTTATTGCCCCATAAGGGACCCAGTGTTTTCTACATAAAAGATTCAGTATCCTTCTAACCCACAGAGTACAGTGGTTTTTCAGAAACTGGGTTTTTTTTTCACTTCCAGGCCAGTTCCAGACAGCCAGCAATAATAAAAATCCAGCAAGTCTCTGCATGGTTTCACAATCCTGTTTGGTCACTTAGGTTTTTCCATTTCTCTTCTGTTACAAAGAACTATAAACCAAATTCTAAGAAGAAATCTTAGGAAGTCCCCTGGGCTGTTGCTTCGTGCGGTTCTATTCCAGGGGAGTCACAGAGAAGCTCTGCCAGCTCGGGAATGCGCTGCTGCTGGAGAGGAGGGAGAGCTCCCAGGAGCACAGTGCTGCAGGTCTAGACTGAGACATCCACCTTGAACTACAGCCCAGAAAAGCCTCTCTGTCCCCACTGTCCATGTCCTGAAGAAACCACATCCTTAGGCTAAGATTAACCTTTGCAACTACACCTTCTATCTTCCTTAATAGCTCTCATTTTAGCTGAAAGCTATCTACTACAGCATCTTCCAGGATTTTCCAGTCTTTAGGATCTTGTGGAGGGGAAGAAAAGTGAATTTTCTTAGCTCCTCACATACACTGCTTTTAACTCAGATGGTCCATATAGAAAACTTTCTGGAGCAGCAGCCTCTCTCACACATGAGCCTTGCAAACCAACTGATATTCAAATTTTGTTTCTCTTGGCTTCTTACCTCCATGTAGGCAAGCAAAGTGGTGTTCTGACAAATTAAAAAAATGGAAAAAAAGGGAAAAGGAGCAGGCATCATGGACACTGCCCTGTTATCTACAGTAGCTATCCTGGGAACAACTACGAAACACAGGCTGTGGAGCCAGCCAGTCATGCAGCATTGAGCAAATTAATCTCTTCAAATGCTGAGGTTTGGCCTATTCAGGTGTCACTCAAGGGACAGAGGCAAAGCCAGAGCCCCATCAGTGCTGCCCTCCCACAGACTGGCAACTTCTGCTTGTTATTCTCAGAAATGCCACCAAAAAGCACCATAGGAATTTAACCGTTTACATGCAATGACTGCAATCAAATCATTGTCCAAACCGTGCTTCATAAAACCACATTACACCTTTGTATTCAAGTTCAAGACTCTCTTAGAGCAAGTCCTCTTTTTTTTAAAAAAAGTAGTGACTTTAAATTAGCAGGTACATGTGGTTGTTATAAAAGAGTGCAAAACTGCCACATGGTGATCTACAGCCATGCTCTTGGTGCAGAAAACTAAAATCAACACATAAAAGCATTTAACACCACAAATAATCTTTGATACTGCCTGGCATCCAATTATTTGAGATAAATTACAAACAAGCCTAACTATCACTAATAACCAAAATCCCACATAACTGTTTTCATCTCAGGACTGAGTAACACTTTTAGCAGTTACTTCTTTCCATTCTTTTCTCCTTTCCAAAGGTGTATCTTTAAGAAATGCAGCTGAAGCTGGCAGTGGCTAGTTCCACTAGAAGTACTAAGACCCCTTACAACGCAAGCATAAAGAGAAGAAAACTCCAGAGGAAAGATGGTGCTCAGATTCCACGATGATGCCCTGGAGCTCAGCAGGTCTCACACCACCAGTTCAGGCCAAGAGCTCTGGATTTGCTCAGATCAAATCGCACCTTCAGCAGCCGTGGTCAAAACAAGGGGGAGATGCCGTGTCACAGCGACTTTGGGCAGGAAGGTTCTACATCTGTTAAGAGGTTTGTGGCCTGTTTTCTCTCTCCTACAGATGCTAGCCTAGGCTGTAGAGACGACACCACTGTGACTTGGCCAGTTCTGAGGATCTGTCTAAGTCATGTCTGACACCACCCTAAGGCTGCCTTATAGTTTACAGCACTTTCAGTAAACTCTGTCTATGTGTCTTTCTTCGCAGTCATCATTTCCTCAATTAGAGTCATGCAGTCTTCAGCTGGCATCTGTGCAGGTGTCAGGGTTGCAATAAGGAAATCTTGTCCAAAGTGGATAGGTGGTGCTTTGGAACTCTCCACTGTCATTCTGATCATTTCACCCCTCCCAACTTTATAGTGGTTTACATGTTGAGATAGAACTTATATATGATGTCGTCACCTAATGAATTCCTTGTCTTCTGAGCACCACACTGAGGAAACTCTCGAGGCTAAACCTGTCTGGGCAGACAGTGAGCCTCCAAGTGCAGACCCAGAGCTTTCCTTGCAGGATGCAGCACACACATGGCTGAGGGTGACAGCAGCACCACCCACTGCAATGGCAGAGCCTTCTTCTTGGTGTGTGTGGTCCATGGATGGACAGGAGCTTGGCAAGAGTCCATTCTTCAACAGTGACAGATGCAGTCAATATATTTCAGTTCAACTGGTCTCATTAAGTCAGTGGTAAAACCCCACTGACTTACTGGAATAATGAATAAGGGAAGACAGCACTGCTCAGCAAGGCCACAGGCAGCCAAACTCATGTTCTGTCAAAATCTGAACTATCTCTAGAGGAAAAAAGACACACAAGCATTTTCTCCTGGTTACTGAAAACAAACAAAAATATAGACTAGAGAAAATGAATGCTGTATTTATAGTCTCAGGCTTCTGAATCTCTTTGAATAAGTTTACATCATCAAACAGCCATAAAAAAATGAAATGAGACTATGTAAATGGCTGGCTGCTGGAAAAGGAACTTAGTAAAGGATTGGTATTTCTTGTATCAAACACTTTTTTCTTACAGCACTTTCTGAGAGAGGAGAGAAAAAAGGATACTGTGCCTTTCATGTTCCCTGGACTCTATGTCATTCTTTTTGCGTGAATTACACAACTGGTCTACATTTTGTGGCCATTTTAGGCTTTTAAAACTGTTCAACATAAAAAATATTTTTTTTTCCAAAAATACACTGGGTTCTTTCTGTTAAAAGTCATCTTTCTCCTGTAAAAATCTTCCCCAGCACTGCATTCTTATATAAAGCACTTATTACACAATTTGCTGAAAGTGCCCTTGAGACGCTAAGATCTGAAGCATGGAGGATTTTTTTTTCTTTTAAACGGAGAGAAAGAAAGGAAAAGGAAGATACAGAAGAGAGGAGAAGCAGTCTGTCAAAAATTTTCATTGTCATGTCCACCTGGCTGCATCTACTATGGGCATACAGGGAAAAGAGGAAAAAAAAAAGGGGCAAAAAGAAAGAGGAGAAACAAAAGGAAGGAAAAGTTGAGAGTGGAAGCGAGAAATAAAAGGAAAACAAAAGTTTCATCCTAAGCCTGGGATCCTCCAGGCTGTAATATTCCAGCTGATAGAAAAACCATTGAACAAAAAAAGTAGTCTAGAAAATAGAAAGTGTTGTGATTACAAAGTTGAGCATTTCATCAGTACAAACTGGTCTTTGAACGTCCTTTGGGAGAGCAACTGTAGTGTCCAAATTGGAAGGAAAAGATACAACATCGCATGGAGGAGGATTTTTTTTTCCCTTTTGGTTTATCACAGCATTTTTCTTTTTTTTTTTCTTTTTTTTTTTTTTCCTTTTTATTAATTTTTTTGGCACAGCTTTTTTTCCCCAGCCATCAGAGCAAGTTCTCAGATGCAAACCAAACAGTGCAATGCCTAGCTGGTGGCTTCATGCTTCCAAGGCTGAATGTTCCAGGTGGAAACCATTCCCTCCCCCTCTGAAGTGACTGCGTTTTTACTCCTTGATGAAGGTTACAGACAAAATACAAGTCACCTGTGGCCAGGGAGAGTTGGTTTCACGGTACACTCTAACTTTGTTCAAGTTTGTACAGTTCTGGAGCTGTTAAGAATAGTTTTGAAGAGTGCTTCTCCCCACACATTCACTGCTGGTCCATTTGAAATTTCTTCTAAAACATTTCACTTTTACTTCCGCAGATCGAGAACGCAAACCTGCAGAGAGAAGAGCCCGTGTTAAGAACCGTTTGTGAAGGTGATGTGGAAATCCCTTTCATACACCATGTACACAGGTGGACCAGCCAGCTGGATGTTACACTCCCCAGCTTCAAATCAGCCTGTCTCAAGTACTGGTTTACAGGCACACAAGTAAAGGAAAAAACTGACGTGGCAGAAAGCCCAAGTGATACCCACACATTTAACATTTAGCTGGGCTTTCATTGGTTTACAAACAAACATTTTGGTGGCACATCCCATAAGATTATGGGATCTATTCAGTTGCCTAAATATCATGTCCACTTCCACTTCTGAAATATATCCAAAACAGATGCAGGCTTGACAGGCATGACAGTGGACATGTGCCCATTTGGAGCGGCTGTTGGGAGCCGGGCATGGCACCGTCTGAGACGGCACAACTAAGCTCAAACAACTGAATCATGTCATAGGTGTGCCCTTTGTTAAAACCAGTTGAAAAATACTGCTCCAAAGTAGTTATGCCAGCCAGTCATGTGTGTCCTTCACAAGCTGATCATGCTACAATTTAATTTTTTTAGAAGTAACATTAACAGCAAAAAACAGTATGGAATAATCAGTATCTCCACGGCAATATTTCTCCTTTACCACATGACAAAATCTTCGGGCATCATGCTGAAAAATTACTCCTTTAGCTATTCCTCTTCAAGGGAATAGGAATATTCTTCTGTGGAATCAAACTTAGAAAGCCCCAGGACAACTGTTTGGTACAGAGTTGACTGCTGTGATCTGATCTTCATTAAAAATTGACAGATAATGATAGAAACAGCACTACTGTTGTTCTTGTCAAATATATATCTAAAAGTCATTCTCATCTTCAGCAGTATTCACCTATTCTACAAGCATTCTTCATTTCCAACAGGAACACCACCTTCTAGTATTCAAAACCTTTCAAAGCAGGAGGATTTTTAATACACTGCACAGAGCTACTTATTTACGTCTTGAGCTGCCTCTGCCTTCGGCCCTGTCCCCAGGAGAGAAATACAGCATCCAGTTTTTTGTTGATTCTCCCTAGAAAAGAAACCTCCACCCAACCTTTGCAATGTTTGATGATCCTTACCGATCCATCTGATGCACTTGCTCCCACTTTGTCTCCTCTAGCATTCCAGCAGACTTCAAAGATGCCCCCGGTGCCTCTGTAGCTATGTACTAGAGTTCCACTCTACAAAGCAAAACAGCATGCAGACATTGGATACAGAAGTTCCCCTTCTTTTTCTCTGCCATGTGGCACTATGTTAAAAGGCGGAGCTATTCAGATCACCCAGCTATGGCCATCTCTGTATCGTGATGGAAACTGGTTAGGAAACACTTAGGAAACTGGTCTTTGTAATGAAGAGCAACAGGCTCCTCCAGAAACAGCAGGAGTCTCAAGACATCTGTTTTTGTCAACTCTGTAACAGTAAAGGATGTGTTCTTCTCTAAAGTTCATTGCTAATTCAGGTTGTGAGGCATCAGTGTCCAGAATTATATCTGTGGAACTATGACATTCCACTTTTCTCCAGAATATCACCAGTCCCCTGCTGATACATCTTTGTATCTATATCCCCTCTTCACGAAGTCTAAGCCAGAAGCATCAGACTCACAGCTGAACTCAGTTTGTAACTAAATAAAAATATCCCTTCTTTATAAGAATCAATCCACACCTTTGCTTCACAAAGCTGATGACCCAAACCAATGTACCTATTTTCATGCATGCTACGTGTTTTAGCATACAAAGCAGACCAAGCAGAACTGTTCTGGGCAGTCACCTCACTGCACCTGAGTGACTCAACTGCCATGGATTTGTGCCAGCCAATACAATCAGGTTCACCCTGGCAGGCAGGTCATGCATGACCTAGGTACATACATTTTCCATTTAAGCTTTTGCTATTGATGTGTCATCTAAACCAGATGTGCTTCACATGAGGCAAAACAGTACCTGAGTATTCCATATATGGACACATTTGTCAAAGGACCCACTGGCTAGATATTTTCCATCAGGACTAAAAGCTACACTGTAGACAGGCTCTTGATGCTTTGTTAACGTATGGATGCAGACTCCTCGGTCAACGTCCCACAGCCGAACAGTGGAATCAAACGAAGCACTGCAAGAAGCATTCGAACACAACAATGTAATAAATTAGGGTGTTATTCAATTTGCAGTGTGATACTGTAAATGTTATAAGAGAATACCACAGGTTTTTTTTCCCTTGGCTAAGCAAGACATAATGTTTCAAACAGGAAAGGTAGTATGTACCACAGCCCGTATGTTTTTTTTCTTAAGAACTACAGCTATAGAACTGAATTCTTGTATGAGGACCCTTAGGGCCTATCTAGGTGTACTGTATGTTGGCCTAAGAAGGCCAACCTCCCCCCTTTTGAGACTCTACCTCCTGTTATTCAGGAAGGTCAAATATACATTGTCATTAATAAGATAAATGGTTCCAGAGAGATCTTATTCCTAATGGATTCACACCGTTTAATGAATTAGCATTTTGTAATTCTCTACAACTGTGGTTCTTTTCACTTTGCTTCAGTGATGCTTTTTGCTACATTTCATTTAAATCCCAAACTGTGGGCTTGGAGAAAGGCAAAGGAAATAATTCGCATTAAAAGTAACATTAAAATAGTAACTCCAAGAAAGTAAAGTTCTTCCGTGTCCACTCCCAGACGAAGGAGTAAAATAAACCAGTTTCGATACAACTCCTCGCCACGCTTCACACCCCATGAGCTGATCAGATAATCCCACAGTACTTCCATCAACTGGCACTCTACAAGTAAATGTATTTCCTAAGCTCAAAGAAGAATTTTGCACAGATTTTCAAGCGGAACTTTAAAGGCTATCCAAGCTTTTCTCTATTAGCTAAGAAGGCTACAAAAGTTTTCTCTAACTGCCCAGGTGAGTTGCATGACCCCAGCTAGAAACCATTCCAGCTGCCTGAAGGGGTGCCACCTGCCTCAGGATTTTCACTCCTAACAACCTGATGCTGGATGTGAAAGTGCAGTGCCAAATTTACAATCATTTTATCATGGCAGCTGAAAAGTTAAATACCACATGACTCATTTTTCTTTCTTTTTTCCCCTTCCTTTTTCAAATATAAATCCTTTCCCCTTGTATCCATTCCCCTGAGTTCCATATACAGATACTTTTTAGTGGAATTGTCTGCAGGAAGACTGATGGCAAAGTGACAGGAGGGTTACACATCAGAAAGACGATCCTTCTTCTTGGCAGGCAAGAAAAAGAGATGTATTTTTTACCTTGCTAACATGATGTTGGAGTTTGGGTTGCTGGTGCCTGGTCCTGTAGGGCTCCACTTGATAGTGTAAATCTCTTTGCTGTGAGCCTGAAGATCATGTACACAGGTATCTTGCTTCATACTCCATATCTGAGTCGGAGAAATAATGAAGGGGGGAAATGGGAACATTATAAATCTCTTTTCAGCTGAATTATCTCAGTTCTATGTTATTCTTCCCATCCGTTTATTTGAGATCTCGACTTACCTGAATACACATAAATATAACTTATTAATGCAGCAATTTGGCACATACATTAAAATAACTCCAATAGGGGAAGGAGTTACATATTCAATAGTATTTATTCAGTAGGTAAGAACTAAAGAATTTCTCTACTTCCCAGAGCCTGCAACTATTTTCACACAGAAGTTTAAGTTAATCTACTTGAAGAAGCTTAACCTGAATTTTATTCACACATTGCAACAGCAGTCATTTTAAAGAACGAGAAGAAAACTGCAGCAACTGCTTAGAACATAGCAATTTTCTCTTATGCTAGTAAAATTTTCCTTTTCCTCCTGAACTCCATTTGCCTTCTTCATGTTTTTAACAGTACAGAAGATGGAAGACAGTCAGCTGTTTCTGCAGTGTTACATGGCCAAATACTTCAGTGTGAGATGAATAATATGCTCAATAGAGATGACAGGTAATTTAGCACCTCTTTTCTTCAGCTAACTGCAAAAATAAGAGGAAGGAATTCACAGCAGGGAAAATAACTCAAATTTAGTCAGTCAGTTTCAGAGAGATACCAAAAATGTAGTAATGATTTAACTCAGTTGTTGTAAGTCTGCACCATGAGAGGAATGATGTGCTCTTATGCTGAATTCCCATCAGCGTACTTGAGACTGCTTTTGGAAATGCTACACAAAGCTCATCCGTGTTGTATGGCTGACAGGCAGCATGTTACAGGAAGTTATAGGAAAAGATCATGAATTCCAAAAATAGAGAAAAAAAAAGTTGAGAGGACTGATTCACAAAGGAAAAGGAAGAAGAATAATTGCCTTAATTTGGAGCACTTTAAGTCTCTATCACCGAAGGTTTTTATAAACAGGTGTGGCCAGGGATAGTAAACCACTAACTCTTGTGCCAAATTCAGTGGTCAGGAATCTGAACTGGTACCAACAACACTGAGCTTGGTGGTTTTTAAAACACAGCATGCAACTGGGCACCAAAAAGATGTGCTACCACTGGGTCAGGATGTTTAAGCAGAGCAAGAATAGTTATGCAATACTGCTTTGTGGCAGCATGACAGAAAGGTGCTCCTTTTCGGCCCTTTTCTGTAAATTTCCAGCTCTGCCAATAGTCTGCAATAACACCTCTGGAACCCAGAATGATGAAAACCTCAGTGGGTATGTGGCAAAGACAGAGCAGAAGTCAGTCTATCTGTGAAGATGAAATATTCATAATGCTGACATTCACTTAGCTCTCATCTGCAAATTCTGCTGCTCAGTTTCATGCTAGAAACGTCCCATGCCTCAGCTGTGTCAGTCGGCAGTGCAAAGAGATCTGAGTCTTAATTAACACAACCAAAATTAACACTGCAAAAAAACTATTACTGATACAATTCTATCCACAAAACCAAATCCTTCTTGGGATATTTGCTTTCTGTATTCTGAATTTCCAGCATAAATCAACAGTCCAGCAGGAGGGCTTTGCTATAACAACATACAGCTACTTCTACACAGACATAGCCTTCATTTGACGTGGCTGGAAAAGGAAAATGAGAACAGGTTTTGGGCTGCTAAAGTTCTATATTATCTATATTTAAACTATGCCTTTTCTGTGACAGTGGCATATCAGTCATGTAACACTTATTTGGATAGGATGCCTCAATTTCCCCAGTGTTTGCTTCCCTGTGTTCAATCTATCAGATTTGCTTCAAGAAATATGAGACAAAATGGAAACTACTGTTCACGCAGAGTTTGAAGTAATACAGTACCATCATTCTGGAGAAGGCTAAACAAGAGACATTAATTTTTGTTCTCACTTTTTGAAGGACAGAAATGGAAATTATATTACCTTTAATGTCATGTCATCGGAGCAAGATGCTAGTAGCATGCCAGATGGGTCCCATTTGATTGCATTCACCTCGTTCTGAAATCAAGAGTGATTTTATTAAGCAAATATTCCAGTTACTGCACTGTACTGGGCACTCAGCAGAGGGCACTCAAGGTTTATGCACGGAACAAGTTCACCCACAAATTACAGTGCTGGGTGCTTTTAGGGGTGAACAAAAGCAGTGCTGCCCCCCCAACACGCTATTTAAGTGGCATTTCAGAGTGGAACCATCCTGTGCTTGTGAACAATACACACAAACAATCTTCTAATGTGTATTCTGGCACAAAGTTTCTCCTATCCTTTCTTCATATCCTAGAATTTAAATAAACCCTTAAACCAGACAGACTGATGATACAGCATTAGCTTCTTTTTAAAACTGAGGCATTTCTTTCATTAATGTTCTGCAGACTTGGAGATGCAAGTTTTCAACAGAAAATACTGATACTGGTGAGGTGTAAAGTTTTGTGGACTTGATAATTCTTCATATTGTAGCTCTACAACAATGCTGGTCTCTCTAAAGAGAGGTGTATGTGTAAATGAATTCCATGATGGAATATTAAACAGTTTAGGATGCTTTCCCTATCACTCTTTCTAGCACTTTGAAATTAACTAAGCCCAGTGTATCCCCGTGGTAACCAGTAAGTTTACCATGCTTTTCCAGGGCTATAGCTAAGGAGAAAAAAAACCTTTCATAAAAAGGGAAAGACTGTTTTCTTAAAAGTATAAATTGGATCAGGGTCTTAGTGAAAACTATCCTGGAAAATATTTAAATTTTGCTTTATACATTTTACATGTTTCAGTAATAATTAAAAGCAAGTACAGATATATTTGAAGTGAAAATCTGGATCATGTACAAAATGGTGCATTTCATATAATCTTAAAAAATACCAGTCTGTTGTTAGGAATGTACAACCTGTCATGAAATATCACTTTAACCACTAAGATAGACTAAGATAAAGGTCTCCAAATGCACAGTTTTTCCTCAATAGGGACATAGCAAGTTCTGGAAGCTAACATCTAAATTATGGGTCAGTATATGATGGCAGTTCTTCTCACAAATGAAACCTAGAAAAAGCAACCTTTGATAGTCATTAAATACCACCAAGAAAAGAGCAATACAAGGGGAAATACATCTTAAATATATCTTACTAGATTAAATTGATTCTAAAACTGAACAATGGCTGGAGGTAAACTGTTCTCTCCTTATTCATAGGTCTCATTTAGTAAAGGAAATTAAGCCAGCGGAAACCAGAATCTCATTCATGAACGTGCCTTTAGTCTGCAGCTCATGCTACACAGAAACACTCTCACTGTTTAAGCCAGAAGTTTTGCCTCCTATGGTGATTTAGAACACTTTATCCCTTCTCAAAGGCAGTGAATCACTCCCAAGGAATACGTTTTTAGGGAAACAGTGGTGTGTAACCCCTTTGCTACTAGAACATACCCTGCAAACACATTATCTGCCATCATTGCAACATGTTGCTGTGACTTTATCACTAACATTTTGGACTTCTTAAACTTACTGTGTGTCCTTGAAATGTTTTAACGGGACGATCACAGCCAAGTCTGCATACATGAATGCACATGTCAGTACTGCAGGAGGCAAAAGTAGTGTTGTTCTGCCAGTCTACATCCAGAGCAGGAGCTGTGAATACAAACAACAGAAGGAACATCAGGGATCACGACAAAGAAACAGCTATCCCAAATCATTTTCCTCCCATCGCCTACCTGGATGAAATAGGCTACAGGCTAGTTCTTGGTCTGTCACCTGCTGCCAGTTACAGGGCTCATAGGGACTGTCTGAAGGGCACAAATTATTTTTTCTGTTCCAGTGGATAATCTGGACGCTTTGCATGGCATCTACTAATGAGAACCTTTCCGGTTAAGTTACATAAGAGGGGGCAAAACACTACCTCCACCCTCTCTGCTCCCAGCTACACATATCATGGGTTATGTCTAGCATTCATCCCTCTGTAAGCCAGTTCAGTGAAGAAACTGGAAGAAAACTAACCCAGAAAAAACGTGGATAATTTAATCTGGATTAGACAAGGATGTTCCTGTGAATGCCAGACACAACACATGGGAAGGTGGAGGAGCAGGTGGCTGTGGCCCTTTGCTCTAGAGCTTTATGCAACCACTGACAAACCTATCATCCTGTGCAGGCATGTGGATTAATAATACTAAAATTCAGTTTAATTTGCTTGGGGACTGGTTTTATGCAGGCACATTGATCTGCCTTATCTGAAATGAGAGGAAGAGCTTCTGTAGAGGGTTTGGCATTAACTAGCACTGAACTAACAAAACTCTGTACACAGAGAGCACATGAGCATATAAATAGTGCCTGTGCAACACACACACACACACACACACACACGCACACACACACACACTTCGCAAAAAGAATGGGAAAAAGTCCCCAAACAACTCTTCCAGGATGTCACTGCAGAATACAAGCAGGACCAGGAGGGAGTTCCTGACAAACAGCTTGCTTGTGTTTCTATGACTGCTGCTTGGGCTTTTTCCCTCAGGATAGAGTTTAGCTGCCCTCCAGAGGATGACATAAGACTTGCTAAAATAAAGAAATCTTCATTCTCAGCACACTCTTGAGAAGCAAGTGTGCCAGAATGAGACCAACATATCGGAAACAAAGTTGAATCTCTTCCTGGCAAAGATACAATGCAAATTTATCATTAAAATTAAACCAAGAAATTCCTTACTCAAACGTGTTTAGCATGATATTCTGGTAATACAGAGGTGAAAACATATCAGTTCTGACAAACCTGTTACAGTTAAATATGTTTTTCCTATTACAATTTTTATGAACTGCAAAATAAAACAGATCCATATCACCTTCTGAATCATCAGGTAGCTCTCTAAATGAGAATGGAGGGCTGACATTGTTTCATAGATGAGGGTTTTTTTCAGTATTAATGAAAAAGCTCAATAATTCTGTATGACAGGTAAGGAATTACTACCTTGCAGAAATATAAAAGAAATTCACGTGAGAAAGGCAGACTACTTTGGAATTTCCCAATGTGCGTGAATGAGCATCAGGAAATAAATAAAGATCTTCTTTTAACCGCCTGTCTTTCTTTTTATGCTACAAGCTTTGTATTACTATTTCAAAGCAAACAAAAATCTATCATCATTAACAGCAATATGCCTTCAGGGCTAATATCTAGTATGATATGCATGAGTCAAAAACTAATTTTCAGAGAACTATCGGCACCTAAAGCTATGGATTTACACTGTAGCATACTTTGAATCATAAAGTGTTGATAATTAACACTGATTCATTTATTGGTGTACTCGATCATATGTTTACTGGATAAGTAACTACATAAAAAGGTTCGAAAAAATCAGCCAAACATGGTTCTTGATGCAAATAATCAAATTGCCAAAGTATTTCCAAAACCACAGGATACCAGCCAATTGCATAAAAACAATTAGAATATCATAATATATCATAATAAAAGCAGCAACAAATCCTTAAAAAATGCAGCTAAAATAAAAACCAACAATAAAAATGTTACAATAATTATCCATTAATTTAGGCTTTTTCAGAACAAATTTAGGTGTGATTCAGAGCACTTAGATCACAGAATCATAGAATGGTTTAGGTTGGAAGAGACCCTAAAGAACACCTAATTCCAGCCCCCCTGCCGTGGACAAGGGACACCTTTTACTAGACCAGATTACTCAGAGCTCCATCCAACCTGGGCTTCTCTGGGCAGCCTGTTCCAGTCCCTCACCACCCTCACAGTAAAGAATTTCTTCCTGATATCTAATCTAAACCTTCTGTCTTTCAGTTTGAATCCATTCACTACACAACTAGATGGCTAAAACTGGGTCATACAAATACCTCTTTTGGTGTCAATTTAACAATTTGTTCCTGCAAGCATAGACATCAGTCCGTATCTATCAGTAGATGTCAAAATCGGATTCTTTAGCTCTTTTTAAAGAAGTAAGTTTTGTGAATATGTATTTTGATCAAATCCCCTATGATGATTCATAGTTTTGCAAAAAATAATGAAACCCTGGAAGCTACTTACCTGCATACTTACATATTTTGACCAAAAAACCTTAAAAATTACATGAGAACACCAATGACATGGAGGCCTTCAACACCTAGACAAAGGATTCTTCCGTATGTATTTTAAGACGACAGTTTTGTCCATGTGGTGCAAACTAAACCAGTTGTTGTAAAGAAGCAGAGAGTAAAAAAACCTTATGCTATTCCCAGACCAACTACCTCCAGACTTGAAAGAAGTATGTGCTGAAGAAGTGTACTCTGGCTAGACTAGACTCAATTGCTAAAATGCCACCTTTAATCCTTGTGTAGACAAGGTTTGCAGATTCCGGATATGGATAGGAATTTGCTGTTAGTTTGTTCTGGTGATGTAAAGAGGACAAGGTGAGGTCTTTGTGGCTTTAGACTTGTGAGGACAAAGTGAGTAGAGAGTCTGGCTGATGTTAAGAAGGTTTTGTAGGATATATGCTTTCTCCTATCAACAATTAATAACTGCTTTACTTCCCTATGAAAACATATATGAAATAGTGAAAAAAAAAATTTAAATATTAGCTTCTCCACTTCAGTTGTGTTTCATGTTCCAAAGACAAACAGCATGTGCAGTAAGAATTTAAAAAAAAAATCTTTTAATGCACATGGACATATTGCATTGGTAGATATAGCTGAGTTTTCAACTTGATAAAAGGGGGATGGGGTGATTTGTCCCTGATGCACATCACTACTAAGACAGCTTACATGTCAGTGAACATGATTCTGAAGGGGCAGCCAAGTTCTGAATCCACAACTATTTAGATTACTAGTTAAGGATCAGAGGATTAAGAATCTCATTAACTAAATCACTCTATGCGCACAGTTTGCTGTTATGGAACAGTTATGGTAGATAAATAAATGCCACAGTGAGAAAATCTGTCAGCAGACACCAACTCCTCTAAACTGACAGCTGCATTAATAAATGAGGAGATGAGTGACAAAAATGCAAAGTATGGATTTGCTGTGTTCATAGACATACTTTTTGTCTACTGTTGAATAACCATTTAGATGGCTACTGCATATTATTAACATCAGTGTAAATGTGAGAATAAGAACAGTTTGAGTTGAAAAGCATGTGCAAAACAATGTTTTAAAATTAGTATCGAAGTATGTTTTTAAACAGCATTAAGGACCTTGTGAAAGCCTGTTGTATTTAAAAATGGATTAGTTACACCGAACTAGGAAGATGAACACCTCTAGCATCAGAATCCGGAATGTTCTTATGGTTTTCAACTCAGCTTGACTATACCCCTTAAAATTCTTCACTATGGCAACGTAGCCACTTTGGATGACAAATTCATCCATCATAAGTCTGGTCTCAGGTGAATTTCAGATTATGTAAATGACTGTCTGTTATTCAAGATTATTTAATATCTGTGATATCTCCTGTCTTCTTGAAACAGATCTACAAGTAACCATCCAAGTAGGGTTTTGGTGCAGCAAGGTTTTGAAACTCAAGGCTGCCAATTGATTTCCAATAATCAGAGAAAGCAAATATTGAAGAACTTCAAGTTAAAATTAAAAGCTAAGAAATTCTGAGGACCTTCATGAGTGCAGTGGTGAATGCAAGGTGCATGAGAGATCTGCCTGCTTCAGCCTCAAATCAGCTTCATTGAAACAGAAGCAGAGAGAATGGAAAAGAGCCCAGACACCTCCACTGAAAGTTCTCTTCATGAATCACCACTTGGTACTATTCAAGCTCATAGATAACAAGACCATTCAGTTAGGTCGACATGGCTGGTGTACAAACCCTCTCCTAAAATCAGTTTGACTTTCAAAGCTGATTCTCACAGAACTGTGTCTTTCTGAAATGAGAATAAACCCACAAGCCATGATACTCAGGATAGTTAAAGCACAAAAAAATTTGATTTAAACTTTTCTCTGGCAGATACGGATGAAGTACATTGACAGAACTAAAAACTGCAGTTCATTTTCCTAACAAGAGTTATGCAAAAGTTACCTGAATGGAAAGGAAATTGCTGTTTAGCTTCTCCCGTGTGAGCATCCCAAATTATTGTTGTCTGCATCCAAAGAAAGGGTGGAAAAAAAGATTAGTGACTGTTCAGCTCAGAGAAAAGAAACCAGAACACTCTCACTAAGTAGCAATTCTAAATGATGAACAGATAAAATTAGTTACTACAGACAGCCTTCCATGCTAAACAGTGGGAAAACCAGAAATCACTTCCAGATATTACAGAATAATAATCTAAGTGTAGATAAAGAAGTAACATGCCTACAGAAGAAGCAATATAACTATGAAGAATGGGCATATTCTCTCTGAATATCGCTAGAAGACAACACTACACATTTTCAATATGCACACTAAAAAAGCTGTTTCAGTTACCATCTTTAAAGAACACTTTTTCCCCTTTCAAAAGATGCAAGTTGAATTCTACTCCAAAACAATGCTGAACCCCATTTGTAACAATTAAACCAACATGGGAAATGTTCTTCTATTAGCAGAGTACACAACACTTCTTGCCACTGAGGTGGGACAGACTCAAGTGTAATTGGTTTACTACAGGTTTAGTCTGTACTCACACCACACATGAGCATGTCCCCTGTAGAGCTCAATACCACCTTCTGAGTGAATTGTCAATTTACTGGGAGTATATACTTCCAGAAAATAAATGTGTCAAATTGCTGATAATGGATCACCTAAAGAAACACTGCTTTTATTGAAAATGTAAGTTTGCCACAGTAACGGAACTACCACTGGGAGATCAGTGTAGCTGAATATAAGCCAGTATTTAAGGGAATAAGTTTCCATTTTCACAAGGATATGAAAATACAGGGATTCACTGAGCGTACAAACGTACAAACCTCAGCTAGACTCCCTCTGCCAACTGCTGGAGAGGAGCACAATCAGTGCATCTCACTGGAACACAGGCCATGCAGTCTATCCCTTGGAAGTGCCATTTTTCTCTCTGAATTTTATAAAGGAAGCCAAGGATGACACATGCATCTAATTTTTAAACACTGAAAGTTAGGCAAGATGAATGCTGTGTACTTTCCAGTTTCAGTTTTAATGGATTTGTGCTCATCATCATCAGTCATGTGTTCATTTTAATCTCTAATGTGCACTCAGCTGTAACTACTATGTTTTGCTTGATTTTCAGTTCAGAACTATAATTTTTTTGCCTATTTCCAGAGGAAGCCATATATATTTCATTCAAATAAAAGTGTTTCCACAATTAGATGAGCTAAAAGATGAGGTATCTTTAATATCACTGTCTTCCTGTAAATAGTTAGCTGACAAAACTACAAATTCAAGTACTGGGAGCAGTTACTTCCTTAACAGAGACACACTTAAGATGCAATTTTACACCATTTTTTTAAAAGTTAAGTACTTTCCATGAAAATAATATACATTTATGCAGCCTCAAAAATGTAATCAACATGCACTAAAATATATTAAAGAAATGTAAACTCTCCAGGATGCCTGAAGAAGAAGAAAATAATCTTAAGGAATTTAGCAGCACAAGCTCACATCACAGCATCAGCATACTTATATGTTAGAATAATGTATTTTAAAAACTCACTTTATCAACACCAGCACTTAAAATATAGTTCCCCTTTTTGTTCCATTTCAGGGCAAATATTGGACCTTTATGTTGACCTAAGGTGCTTGCAAGGTTACCTGGAATAAAGAACAGGTTATTATTACAATTTCTTTACAAATTGGTCAAATTACAGACCACTGCTGTTTGATGCTTAAGAACAATAAATGCTTGACTTACCATCTTCTGTCCATATTCTTGCAAAACCATCATATGAGCCTGTAGCCAATAGTGTTCCATCACTCTGTTGGAATATATATAAATGGCAAAGGTCAATATGAGATAAAATCTGTTTCAACCAACCTTTTTCTTTCTTTTTTAAGGTTTGCTAATCGTGATTTATGGGAATTCTGAGTCCACTCATTGAGAGAGATTATGCTATGATTTGAACTAAAGGTTATTACTGCAGACAGCACAGAGGAAATAAAACCCTCTAACATACAGTGAAATACTGGGCTATACCATCAGATATGAACCATTTAAGCAAGAAGATTAGAAAAAGAAAAGGTATAAGAAGTTCTATGGGCTTCTTCCAGATAACAGATACTACTTCTTAGACATAAAGGATCTATAGAACATCAACAGATGACCTAAACCCAGACTAAATCCCAGTTCAGTGAAATTCAGGCACCTCTACTTGAAATAAAGGCCCTAAGCCACATATACTCAGGGTTAACACCTCAAGTATTATCTACCACCAAGGAATTGCTTTCTACTCATTTGAACACAGACTCCCACATGTGCTTAAAGGCACAGTACCATGATGGACAGCCTGAGAAAAGTTGGATTCATGGGTCCCCATTAGGAGGAAAAAAGCCCATGAAACTAATCAGCAAGTTGGATGTATTCTGGAAGGAACCCTTCATGGAAGGGTATGTCCTGCGCAGCCAGTGATGCTGGTGTGATTGGGCCAGAATGAGAATAATTAAAACAGAACTTGACTCTGCAGTCTGGTGTGATGGACACTGTTGAAGCAGGGTCCTTAGTCTTTCAACATTTCAGAACCCAGATTAAGAGTGAGATTCATCCCATTTATCTCCAGACATGCAGAAGTTAGGAGTTAGTTTAAGAGTGCCATCTGGTCTCCCTCTGTAACTAACAGCATCATATAACTACAACTCTGAAGTGTAATTCATGACCTCATTTCCTTTAGATTATGCCCAACCCAACACGAAGGCATGTGTCTCTGTTTCTGCTGACTTAACATGAGTCTAGAGGATTAGCTTAGATGGTTAAACCTACAGGAGATGAATCCTACTTCTGATATCAAAGCACATGACCTGAACATGACCTCTAGACATAACCTCTCTTATTATAACATAAGTCACATAAACCAGAGAAGAGTGAATTCAATACCACCAGTGTGAAATTTTCACAGGGAAATATGATTAATATTGCAGTTCTAAATAAACAATATAGGCAGATGGCATTTCTAGCTTGATGAATAGAAAATTAAGAAAAGGCATGGAATAATCCTTTAAAACATATGCCCACTCCAACCCTCCAAAAACACTGACTCAGAGCAGTTGTAGATTTAACTCAAATATATAATAATGTAGGGGGGAAAATATCATAACCTAAGCCATGCTCCCTGTGATATACACTTATCTGGAGCAGTGATGAGACGAAAGGTGATAAAGGGCCAAAAGAGAAGAAGAAAAGCTCAAGAACTTAGATGTACAGTTTATCCAAATTTGTTGGTGGTAGTTCACATTCTCTGGGAAACTCAAAGTAAGCCGGAAGCACTTGAAGTATTTGAATTAGGGACATTGCCTTACCTTAAATACTAGCACAATGCAAGTGAAGTACCAGTGAAGTCTGGAAGGTAAGGAACTACTACAGGAAATACTAGAATGCCCTATGTTTTGGACAAATTTTCTCCAAGCTGTTCTGCACTCATTGCATGTTTTCCTCTTTCAATTACTCTTTGCTTACACCTCGATTTGTTTTTTTTCACAACTGTTCTTCTTCACTCTGATATCCACAGGAAACAAGAAAAGAACATAAACTTGAGCTTTACTTGCTTCCTTAACCTACCTCTACTTTCTGTACTATTCACCAGCTTCTTCCACTGTGCAAATATAAAATACACAGGGGAAAGCTGACTTGTGCCGTGGCCTTATCTTTTACTTTGTGAAGCACCTAGCTCACCTGAAGGACAATACTGTAGTAAAGATTAATCGAATCTTGGTCTCTGGCCAGCAACTGAGACTGTACATAACCGCTGAAAATCCTTTCTGGTACTTAATTAATCTGTTTTCCTACGAAAACAAGACTAATGTGATCACTCTGTCTGTACTAATATCAGCAAAACAGACAGAATGAAAATTATCTCGAAGTAATTAAGGTTTCTGCAGGGATTTGTAAGTTCTTTTGGCAAAAACAAGACATGAAGCAGCCTTAGAGCTGCCCAAAGACACTGCCCAGACACTGGGGATTCTCAACAATACCTGTCCTCTCTGCTCAGTTCAGTATTCTTTGTGCAGGAGCATACTATCTAAGATAGGAGGTTTTGCAGGATGAAAGTAAAAAAGGGATCAGGCAAGACAGTTTCATCCAGAAGCTGGATAAGTAAGGAAAGAACAACTACACATGCTCCTACCAAGATAAAGAAAATACTGTTAACACATTTTGCTGTGCACAGCATAATTCAAATGACAGAGGATCTTGAGAGTCCAAACTCAGAAAAAGCTTCACTGGTGCTTTTATCTCCTTACATGCCAAAATAAAGTAACTATGAGATGCAAATACATTATTAATGAGGCTTCATTATTACACTGATTGCTTGTTTAATCTTTGTTCTTAAAGCTAGCTAAGTTTATTTTTACCCATGCTCCTAAAATAGAGATATAAATAGGTCATTGTTAAGCTTGAGGATGGCAACAGTCCTGGAAAATTACAGCATGTAGGGGAAAGTTCAGCCTATTATGAGTATTTGAAACAAGAGGTCAGTAGGTTAGGACAGAGCTTCTGGTCACCTCAGATATGAAAGATATGGAGCAGCAGCTGTAATTGCCTTGGAATTAAATTTAGACAGTTAAAAATCATGCAGTCTTAGAAGTTAGCTTACATTCCAGTCCAATGAAGTCACATCCTTATTGCTGGGGACATCATGTCCTCCTTCTCTTATGCAGTGCCTCAAAACCAGTTGAGTGGAACCGCTGTTGCTGTTTTCATTGAGATTCCATATCCTGGCCGTTGAGTCTCCGGATCTATAAAAGCAATTATGCAAATAAGTTGAAATCTCCTCATGTTGACCCACCAAACAGTGTAAAAGCTGGTATTTCTGTTTTCATTAAGACAACATTACAGCCTTGCAGGAGACTGGAGCAACAAGAACCACTGGCCTGTACTGTAATGGGAGTGCCTGACTGCACGGGGCCACTGGCAACGTTCTGGCTGTGTAAAACGCAGGGGTGCAACTTTGGTGATGAAATTAGCAGAAGCTCACCTACGGGAGGGCCCTATTCTATTGAAATGTTCCAAATTTTGCAAGTAAAAGTCGTTTTGAATCTCCTGAGAATTTAGTAGTTTCTCGTGTGCCCTGCCCAGAGTAAATCCCATCACCTCTCCCTAAACGTGCTGAACGGACCAGGACATTACAAACCTTTAAGAAGTAATTTTTTCCTTCCAACTCTTCCTGCACTCTCTGTACTTTTCTAAAAATGCTAACACATATTTAAATTATACCTGTCATAATAATTTGGTTTATTCAGAGAAGTTTTACCTAAAATACACTCGCTGTCCACATTTTGCACTGCATACCTAAAGCCGGCATCACCATAACTGAGATAGTCTGGGGCAACTTACAGTAACTGTCTGTAGCTTGGCTGCTTACATCATGCTGTCTGAAAAAGTGGCAAAAAAAGTATTGACATAATAGAACAAGACAGAAGCAGTATCAGGATTTTGATCTATTTTATAGACCGATTATTTTCTAGAGAGGTGTTTTTAATGCAAGCTGAAACCCTGATTTTGCTTAGAAAAAGTTTTGAGGAGGAAGAGTTTATCATTACCTACTTGTAAATAACCTATTTATTTTGACTTTGCACAAATCTTTATTCTAATGAAAAACCTCTCTAAGGTTCAGAAATCAGTTTGCCATGGAGTGGAAAATATTACACTTTAAAAGTTTACTGGGATTTTTTTCTCACTCCCTCTCCTCCATTTTTTAAAACAACAACAACAACAACCGAAACAATCAAAGTACACTGGATTGCTTGTTTTGTCCAAAAAGCATTTTTCATTTACAGGCAGTAAGTAGAAACTTGGAGCAGAGTTAGCATCTCTATTTTACTTCCAGGAAGTCACACAGTCTAGATGAAATTTCATTGTTGATATACCTGATGTGTTAGCTTTTCCTTTTTTTTAAAGTAACGACTAAAACTTTCTTTCCTATACACTATCAAGGAGAAAAAGTAAAAACCTGAGATCCATTTTTGCTTTGATAAGCCATGTTTTACTGAAAAAGAAATCCAGCACAAGAGAATATTAAATTTTCTTTTGGTCTACTAGTAAAGCATTTTAACTATTTATACTTAGAATAACAGGCAAATTTTCTACACTTGACATGTCTTCAAATGCAAATATTGACCAAGCAATTATCGAACTCCATTGATCTCTGTGTATTATTTTACCAATAATTTAGCCTAATTTTACACAAACAATTCAACTGTAAAAGCAAACACCTCTCTACCTGTATCAGTAGCTCTCAGCTCTTCTGGGTCATGGCATGCCTGGGGAACGTGCCCCATCTCCTGTGAACCTTTCGCGCCAAGCTGACATGTGTTGGCTGGCCAGGGTTTTGAATCCAGCTACTCCTGTACAGCCATTCTTTAATTTTCGAGACACATCTTTCACATTAGTGATTAAGAAATAATTCAGATCAGGGTAATTTTTGCCACCACACAGCTGTGACTGTAATATACATCCTTATTTCTTCAGAGGCCTGGAAAACTGACAATTTTGCGTACGTTGGCTAGAAAATTAACTAAGTTAAATCATGAGGCTCAGAAGTTAAGGAACATTTTTAACTGTGATAATTAACAATAATGGGAACATAAGTCTTTAGAGGACTGCTTCATTGGTTAACATGCTAAGTAGGAAATTCCTTCAGAGCTGGCTTCTCTGCTATATAAGACCCCAGGACCGTCCTGCCCTCATTGTGATAATCCAGTTTGTTATTGGGCCCTGTGAATAAAGTACTCAGCCACTTGGCTATCAAATACAATATCCTATTTGCTAGTTCCAAAAGGGTTATGTTTTGTTTTTCAACAGTTTTATTTAGTCAGTTTTCTGGCAAGGCCTGGGCAATCTTATTTTCCAGTGTTTTAATTTTGTTTTTCCCTTTTCTTCTTCCTAAGGCTACATAAGCTATTATGTGTCCCTGCAGAGAGGCTTTATAAGCCTACCAGTGTGCAGCAAGGGTATTTGTGTGTCTTCCCTTTTGTTGCTGGGGAAAAAAAAAGTATTCTCTGCTCGGGAAAGTATTCTGATTTCTGTAGAATGATTCAGTGAACCCTGCCTTATTAGAGGACCACAGTTCAAGCACAATTCAGAAAGATATTTAATCTCCTTAACCCACAGAAGCATTTCTATCTGCATGATAAAGCAGCTCATTCCAACATGCAAGTCATGAACACTTGAGTAATAGGTACACTCCCCTGCACTGTGGTAGAGTACTGCCAAATTTTAGGAAGGCTAGTTCTGAAAGAATTTTATTTCATGCTCTCCTGCCCCAGTATGTTGATGAATCAAGGTGGACAAATGTTTGTGGAATTTAATTTGTGACATATAAAATCACCATTCTGTAACTGGGAGCACAGAGGTTGAAAGTGCAGCAGTTGGGTAAAGAATTTTGCAAGATGGTTGTTGAACTTTGGTATTTCTAATCTTCAGCTGCAAGTCTTAAAATCGCTGTTATTTTGAGATGCAATATTGTTAATGTGTGTTTACTATTCCTGGCTCCAAGAGGTTAGAATTTTTATTACTTTATTTTAAGAGATATTATTAAAAGCATTAAGGTAAGGAAATTCCTGATATTTTTTATGACACCTAACCCTCCCTTAATAAAGCAGGTCTCTCGAACTAAGTGTTTACTCTTCCTAGGCGGTCAGTAGAGGAAAGTACCTCACAGGTGTCCTGATTAGAATCTCTGCAGCACTTATTCTACAACATTGCTCCCTGCTACAGGTTATTCAAGTTGACCTCCTCTAATAGCTGACCGCTTTGCATTAATGGATTTGATGCACCGAGGAAACCAGTCCCAATAGTCCCCTGCTAATGAATTAGCACTAACAGCTAGCAGAATTAATACCTGGCTCTGACATAGAGGGGTGGTGTCTGAAATCAACACCCTCAACCCGGTAATTCAAAAGGATTATTGTGAAAGGTAATTTACAGTGGATCCTAAACCACTGATATGAGGAGTACAGTAACCTGAAGTACTATATAAAACCCAGAAATTAGGACAGCAGATGGCCTAGAAACATCTTTTCTTGCTTCTGAGAGACACAGCCAGAGCTGAAACATCTCAGCAGCTTTTACGGATAATTATTTTGCTGACTAAGGAGAGCAAAAGGTTCACAGAGTGGTTTGGAAGAGACAAGTCACAGCCTCTCTGTGTGAGAGAGGCTGGCACAGATTAGCTGATAAGCAAAGAAAACTATTGTTGGTTTTGGGACTGAGGCCAGGTCCCTCTGCTTCACGGCTATGTGAATTACTTGAAGGGCATGGCTGGATGTCACAGAACAGAACACACTCTTGGAAGCAGCAGTGGAACATGATGACAGAAACATCTTAAATTCAACTGGAAAAGGTTTTGGAGTTCAAGGCTCTAGCAGCCTTGACATTCACAGTCCATCCACTTACACACTGGGAAATTTAAGCATGTTCAGAACACTCTGTGTCACTGGACCATGATGACCTGTGCAAGCAAACTGACAGGTTATTCCCTGGCCAGATTTCGGCTTGTTTTAATTAGCACTCTTGCTCGGGGCTCTGATGTTCTCTCTGAATAACTCCTGGGCATGGCTTGGTGGTTACCATGTCCAGAGATGATTCCCAATGTGCAGTTTGTTCGGCAGCCAGGGCAGTTTGCTAGCACAGACACCAGCCGTTCTGTGCCAGCTGGCCTCAGTGCCTAGGAATATTCCCAGGCATGGTTAGTTTACTAATGTGGATGCAGCTGTAATGGGTTTCTGCACTACACAGGGAACATAACCATCTGTAATAATTTAAACGCATCATGAAATTAAAACTTAGATATTGAAAGACAACTAGTGGAAGAAATCAGTCTTTGGGCTTATGGCTGTGAATGGCCAAATCTTGAGATTTAACCCAGCACCTCTTTTTTTGGTATTGTTTCACCTGTCCAAAACACTCTATGCAATTATTTGCTTTGGAATGTTGACTTCCTTCATAAAGGGTAGTTAATCATCTTACACGACTGTATGCACGCACTTCACTGTATTATTATAATGCTTCTGTTCGTAACATCTAAGCACTCTTCTCAGAGGCATCTGGTGACAGTCACGCCTTTGATAGCCTTTACTGGTATTTCTAGTCTCCCCCATCCTCAGCTTTAAGGGTTATGTGTGTGGTGGAGAGGGAAGACCAGCTGCAGAAGATACTTTTCTAGCTATTTGATCAGAGAAATTCCCGTCTCTCTGTTATATTTTGAAATAGCTCTTTGCAAAGCCTGGAAAGTATATATTACCATGCTGGTCTTCACACACTAGAAAAACAGCAACTGAGTAGATGTGACATTAAATATCAAAATCCCTTTCTCTCAGTGGCATAGTCACTAAATCTGGAAACCAATGCTCTAGTTTTGCATAATTCATTCTACATTTCTTTTAAACAGCTTGCTTCAGATTAGGTTCTGAACCTGCATTATTCTTTTAGTTCTTCAAGGACTACATCAAGTTGCTGTCTAAACTGCTGCTGCTAATTGTTGGAAAAATTTACTGCCTGTATAACAAGGCTTGAAGAAAATACTTTGTCACGAATTGAGATTCTATTAGTCACTTTATAAACAAAACAAATATGTTATTATTTCCTCTATTTAATAGCTAGGGTTTGAAATATGTTTTTTAAGATGGGTACAATCAAGCAGATGGGAAACCCGAAGAAAAGTACCGACTGGGCAGCACAATATGGCTGTTATAGAATCTAACAGTTTGACGCTCATGCATCAGACTAACTGCAGTCTTCATTACTTTGTAAAGGCCAAACTGAAGTGAAGCACACTTTAGATCTCGGAAAATTTCTCTCCCTTGTTTAACTGGTGCTGTAATACCAAGTTTACCTGTAGATAAAAGCTTGCACTGTTATTGTACCAGACATCTCAAAGGCTTCTTTGTGCAGTGGCATAATCACTCCCTCAGCTCTCTTCCCTCAGTTTCACCTTCTTCTGTGCATTCTCTGCCATTTCAGTCAGTAAGCTTCACCGGGCACTGGCTGTTGCGTTACCCCAATTACAACTGCATCCCTACCTTGTTTCTTATAAGCAGGCTAAAATCTGACCAAGATGCACATGGATCTAAATTATTTGCATTGTCATTGCACTGCTACTAGTCTGACTAAAGCACATGACTGTACTTTGTAACCACATGTGTACTTATGTGCTTCCATGGTCACTAGCAAAGCTCATTACAAAAGACCTATTACACTGGAGGGTAAAGCTTAATTGAATGGCTAGTGAGAGGGCATTCCTCTGGCTCAGATATCTGACTAATGCTTCTGATTATCATCCTCCAGGTTTACCTGAAGCTGTGTAAGATACCATTGTCCAGGGATCCATCTACCAGTGATTAGCACCCTGAGGCAAAGTTTAACACACACTGCAATACATACTCTGCTTTATTAAATGCTCCACCATTTAAACTATGCGCACTAGGACTGTGCACCATGGATCCTAGGGAAGCAATCCACTATGGCAAGCGCTGACTTGCTTAAAATTGATAAATGAAGATACTTAGTACTACAGATGCTAAAAGTACAATCAGACCTGGACATTCCAGAAACAAAGCATATTCAGCAGGATTCTGGTTTCTAAAATCCCAGTTTGTTGTCTGAAATTATTTTTTTGAAATTTCCATCTTCACTCTCTTGGAGATCTCTGCTGTTCATCCAACATGAAATTTATTTTATTTTTCTTTCCTATTTATACTGTAATTCCTTGTTTTCACGTACTAAGTGAACAAAGGTAAGAAGACTATTCTGATAATCTTGCAAAAAAGCTAGAAATAAAATAAGGACTCTCCTCTTCCTTGTAAGGGAAGTATTCTAATACTGCTAAGTAACTCTGAGTGATTTACCCCCTCTAACTTTGATCAGCTTTACTCCAAGTTCCCAGTTAGACTTCTTAAATTTAGTCTTCATGTTAAGGTTTAACTTTAAGCATGAACACAGATTCCAACAGTGCCCACACAGCTCTTGGGATATGTTTACAATTGTGCTTTTGTTTAGATCAAAAGTGCTTTTGTAAGTCAGTCTCCTGATCTTCCCACTTAGGATGCTGTGGTGGTCATTGCAGAGCAGTCCTGCAGAGGATAAACTGGACTCCCTTCCAATGACACTAAACCACAACATTCCCTTAAACCATTACTTACTGTTCAGCTCACTGAACAAACTTAGGTCCAATCTGAAGCACCCCCATCTCCGTAGTTTTGAAAAAACCCAGTGGATATCAACAACTTTCTGAGACCTCAGTGTGAACCAACAACTAAGAGCAGTAGATTACATGAATTTCAAATATTCTGAGAATTATCCAGAATAATATAAAAAGTATTTCTAAAAATTTGTGTGTATTTAGGGCCACAGAATTTACCTCTTAAATGTACAAACTCTTCATATTCGGTGTCACCTTATAATTACTTAGCTGTTATACAGGTACATTACTGCTGAAAAAAAACACTGCTGCAGGCTGATAAAACAGCCCAGAGAATACTCCTTGACATCCTGAATACACTTGCAAGTTCTTGCATCTCTTAATATTCTCTAATTGCAGCAGCTGGTTTCAGTCACTGTCTTACCCAGATGCTAGCAGGTCACTGACAGGGTTCCAGGCACAGATGAACACCTCTGATTCATGGCCCCGAAGGACTGTTGCTTTGTTAGGAGGAATTTCAACATCCCCGTCAATTTCCATTGGCTTTGAATGATTATCTGTAAGGAGATATATCAGAATAAATAGTTTACAAGATGCAGTTAGGTCTGCTTTAAAAACATGCTAGCTATCCAAGGCCTAAAGCTTACAGCAGCATATAAACTACAATTCATATTCTGTGTTGTGTCACTGACAATATTATTCTATTTGCTTCTCTCTGGCGATTCAAATTTATGACATTCCAAATTTATGAGCTTTCCAAAACATTTTGTATGAATCTACACAGCTTTTCATCCACCAAATAGTCAGCACTTAGTTCAGTGTAGTTTTTCTTTTGAAGCTGGCTTCACTAAAAATGACTTACAGATTTATTAAAATAATTAAAGAAAATAACATAAAGCACTTTTATTTTCTTACACAGTCTCCTGTAAGTAATGTCTGTGCTACGCACAGACAAAAAATATAGTGAGTAGGGGCTTAATTCCTGGAGCACATCAGGGAATTGTGAGTGATCACCTCAAGGATATTGTAATAAATACAAAGGTACCAAATGAGTCATAGATATACTTAACCTGCAAGCTGTAACTCTGCAGTTGTTTAGACTGCAGTCTAAGTAACTCTGTTTTTATAAAGTTCTTTTATTGCCTTAAGCAAAAAAAAGTGAATTTAAAATGATGGATTTTTCTTAGTAACAACAATTCATTCCAGCTTGCATCATGAACCATGTTTTCACTCCAGACCTTCTCTGCTTCTGTATAAATCTTCCTCATTAAGCTCTAGCTACACTTCCTGGCAGCAACACAAGATTATTATCCTCTGCAAACAAGATACCAACCAAGGACAGGTGACACACTGAAACAGCAGACAGCAGATGCTACACACACAAGTGTGGCCCATTTTGCAGAGAGCACATCCAAGAGCAGGTTCCTGGCAGCCTCCTGTTACCTAACCAATGCCTTGGCCAGCTGATCGGCTCTGACTGATCAAAATGCAAGTTCTCTTTCTGGGTTAAGTCTTTCAGTTAGTCATTCTCTAATCACATATGCAGATCCATAGGTTCACAAGTAGAATAATTATGCTCCCTTACTGCTGCATGTTTATGGCATTTAAAGTCGGCCATCTGTCCTGATACTCCAGCTCTGCTAAGCTCTTGCCCATCAACTGGTGAAACAGACTGTGACACTGCACAACTGCCATCGGGAGGAAGATCTTCAGATTTCTGCCCTCACCTGGGCTTTCACATACCTGGTTTGGCTCTGCCTAACTTATGCTGAGTCACACAAATAGCACTTCTCGCTGCATATCTGGTTAGCACCCTGAAACTATGTCTGTGCCACATCTATGCCACAGATGGAATGGAATCTACACGAGTTACACAGAATCAAGTATTAGAATCAGGAAGCGACTAACAGTAGTTTCACAGCTTATTTTTAATTAAAAATATCCATATTTTTGACTACACTCATTACCTATGGACTTGCTGCATAAACATTAGAAATGCCTATTTGTAAAATCTATACCTACGCTGAGTCCCTATGTTAAGCATTGTCCTTGACAATTCCCTATGTGTATGACTACTAAAATGAATACAGTTGAGACATACCAGTACTCAAGATTTAGCTTGACACCAGCAGCTGGGATCTTTGATATTCCGAGCCATCAGGCACTGAAGAATGAAACACTATTAAAACCCACCAGAAGATACAAGCCTAGAACTCACAATCCTCTATTTCTCAGCACAGTACAAATTCACCATGCTTAAAGCGTATTTTCATGACAAAAGCAGCAGCATGACAATGGCTATGCATTCATCTGTGTCCTGTTCACAGTGTGAGCTGGAAGCTGGGGGTAAACCAAGAAGATATTTCAAGCACTTTTATTTGAAAAATTTAAATGAGATGCTACTCTTATTACATAGGATCCTACTGTTACCTGCCTGGCTCTAAAGGTAGGGCTGCTTTCCACTCTCGATTAAAACCAAGTGACAGCTGGGAAGCAGCATTACTCCAAGGTCCCAGAGTCAAGACGTGCTATCAGAGCAAAACCATCTGATACTCAGAAATATTTTTCATTTGTACATGGCCAGATGGAGAAACCTAGACACATACTTTGAATGTTATTAACTGCTGTGAAAAAAACCCCACGAATAGTCATGCTGTGAAAAAGAAACCTTGATTAGCTGATACCTGCATTAGTACATGCAAGACCAACTGGCCTCTGGGAGCAATGAAGTATCTGCAGAATTATTTCGTACTGTATCTTCCAGTAATGATTTTTACAGTACAGCTTTGGTGGTTCAGGAGAAAAGAGAGGAAAGGATGAGAAGTCTTTCATAAACAATTTGCAAATGATCACATTTTAGGCGTTTTCTTCCTATTCACATCAGTAGTCAGGAACATCCATATTTAGACTGTTGCCGTTCAGCACAAAACTCGTAATGCCCCACTGAACAAACAGGACAGTTCATGCCTCTGTGATACTGCCTCAGGCTCTCAACAGATTCAGATAGACACAAGCAATATACGACTGATATGATTACGATAACAACAAAAAACTGCAGAAACCCCTGAGCACAAACTGGCACCCTCATAAGAGCTACAAGTTCCTTATGCAGCATGAGCTCTTGGGAGCCCTGGTCTCACCTGAAAATTCGGGTTTCCTATGGATGCAGCTACAATGCGTGCGTGAGAATAAATAGATAAGTGAGATGCAGTAACCATCAAGAACAAGCTTCTTTTGTTTTAAAGTACCTTCCAAGCAGAACGCTTTCGGTTAAGATCTTATTTGCACAAAATTGCCCTGGGGGCGTTTCTCTGAAAGAGAAGGCATTTCTACCAAGTGCAGCAGAGCCTCAGGTGAAAAACGTAATTCTGCAGGTCACATAGTGAAGGACTCTGTGCAAATGTTAACACAAAACATTTTCTAAAGGCCAGGGGATCTTTGGTTATAGGCTACATTGTATTATAATTCTTTTCCTCAAATATACTAACAATCCCAAATGACTGCAAATTAGAAGTTGAATTATCCCAAAGTATTATGATTGAGGGTTTTTTTAAAAGTAAAAATAAAAATTCTAGCACACTTCTAAGTAATATTAACTATTTCCTCCAAAGAAAAAAATACATACTTTTAAGATTTTATGAGTGCTAACCCTGTCTTTTCTCAGGAAATATGGTTTTTCTTTTTTTTACTTAAATCTTTGAGAGGCCTTTCACTGAAGTTGTTCTTTATGACTGTAGTTTTAATAAAGGAACAGGGCTTAGTCCTCTTTCCAGAGCTTTATTTTTCTTAAACCCAAGCCAATCCTTGCAAACATAATGAAACAAATGACACTAAAAATATTTGAGTTGGAAAACAATCCAAAGTTTGGCTCCATTTCTACATGCTGACTTTTATTTTTTCCTGTAACATTTAAAGTGACTTAAAACTGAGAACATTACTTAGGAAGCAACAAGACAAGGCAGCAACTTTTTTATTTAGTATTTGAATCTGCACCTCAAACTGTTGTTATTTTGTTCTGCCTCCTCTCTTTCTTAAATCTAGCATATTATATTGGCAATGCCACATATAAAATTATATCTCATTATATTAAATATTTTAAAACCTTTTTGGAAAGACTTAAGAGTGTCAAGGAGAACTCCATGCCAGAATAAATGCAAACTAGGTAATTTCTCAAAGACATCTCTTCCTCCCGCTCCACCCACCTCGCCTTTTTACGACAGGCTGATATTTGGGTGACTTCCAGGTTATGACTAAAGACTAACACATTATTTAAACCTGTGCCAATATATGCCGGGTCTATGGAATACAACAATAGTAAAAATTAAGGTTTGGGAAGTTTCTCACAGCTTTTATATCAGCAGTCTTTTCTACTCAGTAGGTCTCCCATGATTATTTTTTTCTCCCAGGAAAACTCCTTCTCAACATTCTAAGAAAAGGTCTGCAACTGTTTGTGAAAATCCCTCTATTAAAAATAGCTGTGAGAATTATTATTGTTTTAATTAGAAAATGTCAGATTTGAGACATCAAGGCTTACAGTGTGGCTATAAACATGAACTGATCTTTAAGGATTTCCTTTTGTTAATACAATAGTACATATATCTCTTTGGATCAGAAGAAAATACGTCTGAGCGGTTCTCTTTTAGTGAGGAACTGATGATCAGTTTTCTACCTTAAGAATTTGGTTTTTTCTGGCCCTGAGACAGTGAGACATTCCCCTAAAATATTCATGTCAGCTGAAGACGTGTCAACAAACAAAATGTCACCTTTTGATACATTTAACAGTACTTTAATTTTTGTTTGCACCCCTTCACATATGAAATGAGTTCAGTTTCAAAGCGGAGGGTTAGCTGAAAGTAAAACATATACAATCCATAGTCTAAGAACAGATTACTCTTTTTAAAATGTTCAGATCTTTTTTATGTTTGCTTTCTCAAATAAAAAATGTTATTTAAGTAACTGCATTTTTACTGGGAGAAACTAACCCGTCTAACTGGAATTCTCTGAAGGAAAACCTGGTTTGAAAGCGTTTTTCTCACTGACCCACAGAGGAATCTATTCAGATCAAAGAGAAGGTGGAGACTGATAAAAGGTGTCTTTATCAGTATCAGATAAAGGTATCTTTATCTACAGTGCAGAACTAATAAAATCTGTTACATGACTACAATCCTGACCTTGTCTAAATCAAAGAGGTGCTAGGACTTTCTACAAAACCTGCCATGCATGTTCCTCTAGAATTTTCTTGGAAGACAACTGGGCAGTAAGGGCTGGTTTCAGAAGTCAGACAGTATGCAATGGGCCTTGCACACAGAAACCAGAACCAGTAATCCCATCTGCCTCATTGTGTTAGCACAGTCATCAGGATCTAGTTACACAAGCAGATAGGTCCCACTCCATACTGGGTATGTCTGTCTTTGGATGATTAATATATGAGAGCAGTCTCCCTTAGTCACCCATGAACAAAGGTGAATTCAGTGCTCTTGAGAACTGACTGCTCCCAAAGACTATGGAAATCTCAGGAAGGTAGGACCTTCAACTGGATACTTGCAGTGGACCGTATGACTAAGCACGTGCTGTTAAATAAAAGGTCGAGGAACAATTTTTGTCTGTGCCTTCGAGACAGGTTGGCTGTTTGCTGGGAATCGTCCTCGGCAGATGCACTTGGCAATGCTGTTCAGGACTGGACAGTTGGCATAGCCCAAACTGCGCTAATGACCATGACAACAAGGCTATGGATGCCCCTGTGCTTGGCCCGACTGTACAAGAATGCAAGCTGGAACACGCCAAACCGGGCCAAGGACCATGCCAAGGCTATGGATGATGACAGCTACTAAACAAGGCTATGCACTGGTCACACAACAATTACACAGACAGGGCTTGTAGGCCTGTTGGAGGCTAGGATTACTCCTTTTGTTTTCTTTCTCTCAGGGAATTTTCTCCCATATATTGCTAAGAGAAAATAACTACAGGTACTTAAGAGAGACAAAAGAAGTTGCCATGGTTCAGGGGAAGAGTGCAGCTGGCTGCTCTCTTAGCTGAGGAGCTTCTCTTGGAGGGGCAGAGATACCTCAAGATTTGGGCTGGGGGAAGGGGCTGGGTGCAGCTCCTAGCTCTCTCTTACTCCTCAGCATCGGAGGGGAAACAGGCTGCAGTCGCTGTGGGGAGAATTCATCACCACTGCAAGGCTCTGTCTCCTGCTGTCTTCTACCCTTGCTGCTTCCGAGGTCCCTGTCACAGCTCATTTTGCTCTCCAGAGAGGCACTGGGACCTACAGCTCCTGTGGGTTTGAGAAGCAAGCCCCTTTTTCCATCCCTGCTGCCGGCTGAGCCGCCATGACCCGTGTGGAGAGCGGCGGCCGAGCTCGCGCCACAGCGCGCCCTGCAGCCGCGGGGGAATCATCGCACCTGCTTTGCTCGGCCGGGAGCCACCAGCGCCCCTGCCGGCTGTGACGGTAACTGCACCGAAAGGAAAGTGCCTGCAGCTGAGAGAAGGCTGTGGCTGGGTTTCTGGTTCTGTTTATTGTCACTGCTGTTGTTGTTGTTTGTTTCGTCTTGATATACATACTAGTAAAGAACTGTTATTCCTTTCCCCATATCTTTGCCTGAAAGCTCCTTAATTTCAAAGTTATAATAATTTGGAGGGAACGGGGTCATATTCTCCATTCCAAGAGAGGTTTCTACCTCCCTTGGCAAGGTCCCAGCCTCTTAACTCATCTTTCTCCTAGCCTGGCCAAAACGACAAGCATTGGCTACAGCCCAGTTTTTATCCAATATCTAAAAGCATCTAGAAAGCTGATAACAAAGTCTGGGTAGCCTGCTCCAAGGAGAGAGCATACAGCTCCACTTCTTGATCCTGTCTTCAACTTGCAATTCTGAAGATACCTGAAGTTTTCAGATTCTCAGAGATAGGTAAAACACAGCACTGTGATGTGAAACATGATCTTTACTCAGCAGCCTTTCTAGAAATGCCCCATCCTCCTGGAATGATTGCCGTTAGTTCTACCACCTAGCAGAAAGCACACCTTGCATCCCACCTTGCAACTAAGTACAAGAGTATTATTGAAACACAAACTGCCCAGCTGTGTCAGGCAGCTGCATGTTGGCTTACTTATTGCATGTGCCCCATTCTCCTCTCCATTCACAGTGGCTTCTCCGTTCTTTGGTGTGTTCTGCTGGGAAACAGCAGTCGTCGTGGCTCCCGCTGTGGCCGCCGTGGCTGCCGCCGCTGCCGCAGCGCTGGCTTGTTGCTGCGCTAGCTTCTCTCTGAACGCTTGCTGTCGGGTCTGAACAACATCAGGCATCACCGCGTCTATCAGAGACAGGGACTCTATTGGCCTGCCATCGAATACTGTACCATCCTGCAGGGAAAACGAGCAGAAGGGAAACCTCAAGTTTAGGATCTTCACCACTCAGGTTGGCAAAGAGTCACAAAATGAGGCTGTGTGAAGATACTACACTTTGACTTAACCAATAGTGCCACAGGACTATGGACTGCCTCTCTCTCAGATCCATGATGGTGGTAATCATGGTCCACTCAGAAATCAGACCCGTGAAAAAGTCATTTGTTGAAATTTTATAGTAAGTTCAACCATATAAATGCTTTATAGATGCAAAACAAGCTAAGTGTTAAAAAGCATGTTAAAAAAAGTGTTAACAAGTGTGTTAAAAAATATGTCTGACTGATGCCAGAAAGTTTCACTTTGTTTTCTGTTTGAAAAAAGAGTCATGGCTAAAGCCATGACAAAGGCAAACAGACTTTGGTTAAACGGTTTGTTTTCCTACACTTGCAGGAGCATAGGAATGGAATGGAATGGAAGCAAATGATGCTCAGTGAACCTCAGCCAAAACATGATGTATGCACAAATTCAGTGGTTTCTTACGCAGTGTTTTTCAGCCCAGCATCAGCAGTTGTAGCTGATCATACAAGACAGCCTTACCACTATTTTTCTTTTATTCCACTACTTTTATACATAATAGTTGTAACTTGCATTTTGATCTCTGTAAATTAGGCTTCAGCTTCAACAACCAACTTTTAAGCGCTGTTTAAGACTTAATACAGACTATATTGACTTAGCTTTTCTTCACTTTCACTTTCCTATTATCTTAAATATAGGTGAAAGATTTTAGTAGTCTTTATAAAGTGCCATTTTACCAATCTTCTGCAAACTCCCTTCAATTCCTTGAAATAATAATGATCCAGTGGTGAAAGATTTGTCCTTGAGAAAGAGCAAATAAGAATAGGATACGGATAGATAATGTAGCTGGTAAACAATATAATCTTCAATAGGTAAGAACAATTAATAAATAGTTGCTTGTCTGACTGGTATGTTTCTGCTGAACTAGTTGTTGAATTACCCCTTATAATTACAATATTAAGATAATACATATTTGTTTCCTCAGGGGGAAAAAAAAGGAGGAGACAGTCATTAGAGAAGACAACATAATCTCTGTTTCTCCTCAACATATTTTTGTCTCTGCCAAAATTTATTTGAATCTTGACTCAAATCCTTGCTACGCAATAAACAAAATGCTTGCCAACAGATCCTGACATCTTACATTTTCATCTGTAAACGTGCTCACTGGACTATTTACATGACTGCCCTTTAATAGGTCAAAAACAGTAATTTTATATACACTAGTTTACAGACTCACTGATTACTTGTCTCTCTTAAGTAATAGATGTAGAAAAGTCACACACAGAGAGAAGCATCTATGCAACCGTTACTGAGACTGAGATGTAGCAACAATGGCCTTTGCTTTGCTGTAACATACTTAACAGTATGTATTTGAACAGAATCATAGAATGGCTTGAGTTGGAAAGGAGCTCAAAGGTCATACAGTTCCAACGTCCCTGCTGCGGGCTAGGACTTCCACCAGACCAGGTTGCTCAGGGCCCTGTTCAACCTGAATCACACCATGATGAGAGCAACATAAATCTTAATGGTGACAACAGGCATATTTTCAGATTATTCTCTCATTTTAGGGAAAGTCTTGAAGCTGAGTAAGAGCAGGCCCCTACAACCTGACCCAATATAGGTGCTGTTCAGAGTTGGAAGCTTCTAACTGTGTAGCTCAAATTTCAGGCATGGGGCAAAATGTTAAGTGGCAGCAAATTGAGACAGCTTCCTAACACTGGTTTGTTACTACAACTGCATCAAAGTGCAGCTTGGTGTGAATGTCAAATGTCGTTGCTACAATTATGAAATAACACATACACAAATCTTATACGTGGTATCAAGTCAGAAAAAGAAAAAACACACAGAATGTTTGAATAAAAACCAAAGAGTTTCAAAACTACACACTGCAAACAACACAGCCTTTTCTCCATTTTATATTCCTTTGTTCTCACCCATGCTGTTCACACGCTACATTCCAGTATAGAGGAAAAAGCAATAGCTTCTTTGTATTAATATTTATTACAGATGTTTGTCAATCAGAAATATCTACCATAAAAATCTTATAATGCAGCACTTGCGTATCTGTAACGCTTCATTCCCTCTCAAAGCACCACATCTTTAAGGCTGGCAGGGCAAAACCACTGTTTTTTCCCCACATCCCTTCTTTGTTTCCCCTGCCAGTGCAAGGAGAACAGAGACAGTTTGTGGCTGCTCATACAATCTCTACAGAAAACCTGCACCCTAGCCACATTCAGAATTTACACACACCTGTATCACCATGCACATGATGCCTCATCTCATATGCTCTGAGCCAAAGTCACCGAAATCACTCTCCAGTGACCTCTGGGGATTTTTGATCAGGCTTCTCATGGCTTGCAAGCAATGCTGCCTGTTAGGAGGTGTCAGGGAGTGAAGTTTTAACCTATGCTGCTGGTTTTTCCTGCCAAATTCTGTTATGACCTTGAAAACGCAAGACTGTAAACACAGGCACCTTTTCTTGTTTGCTGCAAGAACCTGTGGACCCTGGATTTCTTGGCTGGGATAGCAGAAACACCACGAATATCCATCTAAGCAACGCAGAGAATGCCTTGATGCCACAGCTAAAAAACCTGAAACACGTCTCTATCTCAGACCTTTCTGGCTCTTTTCTGGGATAGGGCAAAGCGTGAGGAACAAAATTAAACCAGATGAGGAGAAGCTGGGGAGTGGCTCGTGTCAGGGTTGCTGGGGTGTGTTGTTTGGCACATCCCAGTGTGTGGTGGTGGCAGCGGTGGTACTTACTTCATTGATGCTGATCTCGGCCTCCACATACTGGAGCCCCTTCTGGAGGATGGAGATGAGTGCGGCAGGTGGCACTAGTGTTCCGTTGATGTTGGACTGGCTGATGTGGCTCTCAATACCGAAGGTAAAGGCCGAGTGGGAGAAACCTGAGAGCAGGAAAAGGAAGCCATGACATGAAATCTAAATACACCAGTCAGATACACCTTCATGGTCTAAAAATAATTCTGTCCTGAGATCTAAGAGACGCTGCCATGTAAGCAGAAGGATGTGGGCTGGCTGCTCGGAGCAGGGGGGGTCAACCATAGCCACCCTGATCACCCATCCCCCTCCCCAGCACATACAGGAGAAGCCATATAGAAATGGAAATGCATGCAGAGAAAAATAACTGCACTAACTGAAACAAAAACCCCCAAAACACATAAACACCAGCAATCACCACAAGGGCAGGTCCAGCTAAAAAAGGTGCCTCAAATCTCCATTTCCCTTGCTGACTTTCAGTGTTGGGTGTTTGCTGAAGCTGCGCGCTTAAACCCCTACCAGCATGCAAGTTATATAAAATCAAGGCATAGATGCAGCTGACACAGGGGAGCCATTCCCTTATACCAGAGAAGAGATTTCAAATCCTCTGCTCATTTATTGCTTAGTGCAATATGATGGGCAGAGCACTGCTGTTAAAATGTGAAATTACGAAAAGGCCACCCCCGTAAACCTATATGTGAACAGCAACAGCAAAAGTAATTAATTGGGATCTGCCGCACAGCAGACGACAAGCCAGTGAGGTGGCCTGTACTTCAGCCAGAAGTCTTTCTCTTCCCTGTTTCATTTTTGTCATTGTCTGAGTAGGCAAGTGGCTCTGAAGGTGACAGCACTGAAAAGTAAAGAATTTTGGCAGACAAATTTTAAAGTGCTGCCTTAAATTCTGGCTGAAGCTGCTCAGAACTGTTGCTGGGTATGGAGGCGAGCGCTGCAGAACGACTGTACAGAGGGGCAGCTGCAGGAGGGGGGAGGGGCAACAGGATGTAGATATAACTGTAGGAACCCATTTATCATCACACTGTCTCCAGAGCATTAATCTAACATTAAAAGCCTTGGGGAAACCACCCATGCACTGTCTCAAACAGAAAGAGCCCTCACGGTCTCCATCAACTAGACAAGAAAAAAAACAAACAACAAACCCCCCCAAAAAAGAAAAAGAAAGCAGCTTCCAAATGAAAATACTTCTGTTAAATATAGCTGTCCCTCTTCCCCTTGTCAACACTAGTTTCATTTATAGTTTTGTCCGTTAAGGGATTTCCCCCATATCGCTGCAATGTCAAATTGTGAGCAGGCTGGGGATGTGATTCTGGGCTCGCTCCACAGTAGTGCTTTCTTTCTCTCTTTTCAAGATGCTTTTTGCAGCTAGCTCAATTATTAATATAGATAGCTAGCAAAACCAAGCTGAGAAACAGAACGCCTCCCATATTTGAAACCAAGGTATGTATTTCTCCAATTCTCCCGTTTCCCCTATACATTTTATTTTGCTGCTGCTTTTCTCTTTTTCCTGCTAACAGCCTCCACCCTCTCCCTTCCCAACCCTAATTTCCCTTCCTGGTGCTCTCCCAGTTATGGGGGATGCTTGGGATGCTTTGGACACTTTTTAGGAAATGGCAGGTCCACCTATAAACAGAATTCCATAGGATTACAAGGCATAAAAAAAGGACAGATAAAATTCCCCACTGAAAAACTGCAGTATCATTTATGTAATCCCTAGTCCAATTCTTATTCTGTATTGCTCTTTATGTCCGGGTCTAGTTTATGAGCTGCCGGACCTCCTGCTGCAAAATAGACTGTAAGATCTGCAGCACAGTGTTTTTCCCTGGTTATTAGTTTTGTAGGACATCTAAGCACATTACTGGGCACCACAATGAGGAAGAAATCAAGCACTGAGCATACACAGCCTGCACCTGAGAGATCTAGGGCCTGATCACTGAACACTGAAATCTCTATGTGTATCTATACATACCTACCTTAAAACTAACCAGAACTAGAGAATCAGATCCCTCTTAATTTATATTTATGTGTATTTGAATTAATCAACAATGGTAACACAACTTTCTTAAAACAGAACAAACTTAAAAATGCGAGACAGATAAATAGGTAAATCTATGAAAGAATGAGAAAATTAAGCTGTTGTCCAAGAGCACTAAAAGTGACTGCTAAAAACCCAGAAGCTAGTTTGCAAGTCAACAGCTCAGAAAATTGTAACATGGTCTCTGATTAAAACAACAGGTGGAGGGCATAAAAATGGCAAACAAAAAACATTGATGGAAAAAGTGAAAAAGTGGAAAACCGTGACTGTGGATCTATGGCAGACACAATCTTAAGTATGATCTTTTACATCTCATTATTGCATTTTGTGTCTTACAGACTTTTCAGCTGGCTGCTGGCATATCTCAAGCCCCATCTTTGCCAGGAGACAGATGATTGTGCACACAGCTAGACTTCTTTGTTCGGTCCTGATCCCCAGAGAGCAACACATCTCACCCCATAGCATCTGAGAGAAGAAACTTCTCAGTACAAAACTCAGTTGTGTTTTTGCAATGAAACTTGTTATCTTACTGTTTCTGCCGATGCTGAGAAACTATTACCAAAGCACCTGTTAGATGAGGAAACACAAAACTCCTGGTACACTGTCACTGAGGAGCAATCTCACTCACACACCTCCAGCAGTTGTGAGAAACTTTCTTAAGATCTTATCTGACAAGATCTGATTAACAAAAATCAATGGGGCAAAACTGTTTAAGTGGGTGCTGCTGGACATGGTGCTCCTCACCTCTCTTGAAAAAATCCTCCCATACAATTGTGGTTAAAAGAAAAACACAACAGAAACATGCCAACCAGTCCTCCAACAGATAGCTAACTCCCTCCTGATTTCTTGTATTATCATAGCAGTTATATAAGGCTCATATGAAAGTAGACTGGTTTTAAAACTACCTCACGTAGTCAACAAAATCCTCAATGAAGCTGTACCTACATCAGGTTTCTGATAACACTGAAGAATCACCTGAGCTTTACTTATAGTTACCAGATGTCATCAGTTCTCTTCAGGGTTCTGTATTCAAGTACACTGAATTACATAGCAAAGTTGCAGGTCTATAGTTCAATCTTACGAAAAGGTAATTTCTATTAAACAAAGGCAATTTTTAAAAAATGTTAGTTTGTTAACCTGGCCCTCCTTCTAAGATCATGTAACTACACTGAGGCTGCAAAGCCAAGACAAAAGCACCATCGCCACTTCCAGTCTGTCAAGGCAGTTGGGGAGCGTGAGCAGAGACAGAAGGTGCTCTGCAAGTGGGGATCTGAAGGAGGGATGTGGTGGGGATGATGTGAATTTGTGTAGACACAAACTGAAAATGCTGTGGCAGCAGTGAAATGAATGAAAGTTGCAAATCCATGTCCGTATGCATTCTTTCTCATAAATTCTGTCACTTCGGTGACTGCAATAATCACTCTATAAAACAATAATTTCTATTCAAATAGCACCAGTAAACAAAATCTTAGAGCAATAAACCCTTTGAAGACACACATAGCGAGACTATGAGCTTTTAAGGTTAAAAGGGCTGAAGAGGAGAAAGCATTGCCACACACTGAATAGGTTTCATAGCAGTGAACCAGTCACTTTTGCTGTGACATGACCAGTGCCCTAAATGGCATCTTTCCACAGACCTGAGAGAATGGCTTCCAGGTTTTTCCTGCCTCAAAAAAGATGGGAAAACAGAAACCATCAAGCTATGCACAATCTGTAAATACATTATCATATATGAAAAATATACCCAAATGAACAGTGCAGATCTTGGGATGATCTTGGTATGAATGGAGGTGACTTATCAGCTGTGGAATAGTTGGACTTGAAACATTTTACAGATAATAAAAGCAGAGAGGAAATAATGAATGCAGAAAACAATTACTTAATTGTTTAAGTTGACCCCCCTAACCTCAAAAATTATTACACAAGTCAAAAACAGACTCGAAAACTGACTGAAATTCCTGAGAGATTCCCACACTTTTTTTGTACTGACAGTGCTAACAGGTCCCAGTTCTGTGCTATATCTTTTCCCACACTGAGGTGTCTGTATATACTCTCAGTGGTACATACACAGCCATTTGGGAATTCTTGCCCTAGGCAGTGCCAAAAAATGCATATGTGGGGACTGTGTTTTGCAAAATTTCACTGATAGGTATTGCTATAACTGCAAAAATGGAGATGATGGAGGGTTTTTCCCTTGACTGCTCCTTTTCCAGTTAAAAATGGCTTCCCTTTGAAGTTAGATTTGTCATCGATCATAAAATGACTAGATTTTATTTAATGAACGTAATGATGCTTTTTGCATGCTTGTTTGATCTGCAGGCTACATAGTTTTAATTGTTTGCAATATGCCCGGCTCACATTAGAAATGCCTGTCAGATGCAGGTGTAGAAAAGGCAACTGGGCAGCTACACAGCCTGGGGAATGACTTTTCTTCTCCAGAGATGTGTCTCACCTCTTCTGGGAGCAAAGCATTCCTCCTTTTAGGTTTGCAGCTGAGGTGATGCTGAGTATTCCCTATGCTGGCTCATCTGGCACTCACAGCTCCAGCTAAAATTGACACCCACCAAGTGCTCCTTTCATTTCCCAATCTCTAGCACCACAAAAAGCATGTTTTTGTAAAACTGCAACCTTGAATTGTAGCAGCCACAGTACCTACTGCTGTGTTTGTACAGGTGAGGGGAATGACAAAGAGGAGTCTGTGGAAGCAATGACTTTTGAACCGTTTCAGTCTTTGCTGGTTACTCAGGAGTTACCTTGGGGATGCCCTGATGAGCCATAGTTAAGTGATCTGGTGAACAAAGTTTTCTGTTTGTGAGCTAAGTGGACTTAGTTTTCTCTGGTCAATCTAAATAGCCTGCTGCTTAAATAATTTTTAAAACCCAGATGTTTCTCAGTTATTTGCAAATTACTCAGTTCGATTACTCACACTGTAAGATCCTTCACTGAAACATTTGCTACTGTAGAATGAAACAGAGAATACAGAATTATGAACATCAAACTGTCTTTTACACACACCTTGGGCATCTTGATGATGAACAGCCTCCATCCCAATACCGAGTACAAGTATTGCTACAAGTACAAGCCATTCCTACAAACCTTTGTATAACTAATGCCCAGAGTGGCCCTCTGTTCTGGAAATTAGTGAGATTTCATATGGAGATCTTCTCACTTCCTTCAATAAATTTTCCTATTTCTTTAACTCAAGCAGTCCAGACTGAGGTTTGCAAATACAGAGATCTTAAGTTCAATTTCTGGAAATCACTAAATTAGTGATGTTATTACTTTAAAAGAAAGAGAGAATAAAAATGAAAGAAAAGGCATAAACTGTTTGACAATCCATTTTTTCTCTAACAATTTAACCATCTCCACATGGAAATAACCAGTACTACTTGTTTAATTGATTTCTCTGACATTGTGTTGTCTTTCTTTTTGGAAATTTCCAATACAAGCTCCTCCAATCCTCACCTCTGAAGTAACACAGTGTTCCCCTTCAAAGCATTTGGCAGGTAGAGGAGACAAAAATGAGGAACGCTTTAGAAAATATTAAAACTTCTGGCTCAGCAGAATCAACCTGCAGCTGCTATAATGGGATCCACCAGCAATCTCAAGTTTTCTGGCTGCAGAAGAGCCTGTTTTCTTTACGGTAAGTCTTGCACCTGGCACTACTGCTGAGACTCTGACCAAAGTACAATTCATACAAGAATGGAAGGCATGTAAGAGCTGACTACAGCCATATAGGCTGCAGAGCTAAAAAACAAAGATGGTTGTGACGGGCAAAGGAAAGTCATCTTTCTGACCATAAATGGGTATATAAGCAAAATTCCTGGGAGATTCAGACACATCAAGTAGAAACATTCCACTGCATTATGAGTCAAAAGAAAATCATGTGCAGGAGGAGCAGACGTCCACACACAATCCCATCAGCTCCTTTATCATGTTACCAAACCCAAGTAACTCCAAAGCTGCCCGCACAACTGCTTGCCAAAGAAACCAGATGCAAGCAGTGGAAAAACATTCATCCCGAGTGTCACGTCTGGGTCCTGGGAGTGCCATGTAAGCAGGAAGGCAAGAAGGCCAGAGTGGTGCAATGTGGTGATCTGAAATAAATTAGAGCCCCACCACGGCAGTCAAAAAAAAGTCCAAAAAAATCCCTGATGAAATACAACCACGAGCAAAATAATTTCCTCCAAAAACTAATGGTGTACAAACAACACAGTTAATGTTAAATGAAGACTTTTGTAGGTCTAGATTTATCAGTGTAGAGAAGCAAGGCACATGTATCACTAAGGGCAGATTTGAATGTGATTTCTGTATGCAAAACCAGAAGCAAACAACTTAAGTTAGAGCAACTGTATTTTCTTAATTTGGGGCCTAGCACATGCTAATCTAGTTCCTGAGGCAAGTGATGTAATTTCTTGCCATTGCCCGAGAGAATACAATGATGTTCTTCATTGTACTGACTGCAGCTGCCATCTTAGCCTAGTATTTTCTCTTCTGTATGATGCACGGAGTAAGAAGTGAGAATGCTCCATGGATCCCTATCCTTGCTTCTCCTTAGATTTTTGTCTAAACTGAATTATGTATCCATAAAAATACAGTCATAAACCCCCAGTGTACATATACGCAAAGGCTTCACAAAAAGGACAACCGATTTCTTTGAAACGTGTTTGGTCACAGAAAGTGTCTCGTACCTTAAGCCACTGATAAGATTCTACTAACAGTTACAAAAAATAATGGTGGACAAGAATCCTACACCAGATCTTGTTTATTATTTACAGCAGACTGAGATTCTTCTCTTAGCTGAGGTTTTTGTTTCTCGGTAATACATCCTAAAGTACCTCTCTGGTTTTGGCAGTGTCTGTTTATTTTGAAGACTTACCTTTCCAATTATATAAAGGGCTTAACAAGGACACACATTAGCAATTTAAAATAGAGAACTGCAGTTGAAATATATTTTTAGAAAAATCAGCTGAACAATAGGGCTTGCACATTTGTTTCAAGATCAGGATTGCTAAACGATTAAAATTATTTCCAGAACCTTGGGGAATGTGTTCAGCATTACAAGCTCTTCCATAGTCACTGGGAAATATAAAGAAAGGATTCCTAGCTGGAGGTAAAATTACAGTATGTCTAGTTACCCAGAGTTTTGTAGAAGTGATTATTCACTAATATTAAACGTTACACCCTTTTTTCTTGGATATGGGACCTGTTCACCTTCTGCCAAGAATTCAGAGTAAATGTCTGCTACCCAAAATTATTTTATTATGTGCCAAAGAATGTTTCTGGCAGGTATTTTTTTTTCTTTTTCATGCAGGAAAGTATGTTGGAAAAGATTAATACAACTTGGAAATGATCTTTTGATGAGTGGTACTTGGCACTCACTGTTTAAGCCTTTCTGAGTGCTGCAAATTAACAAAGAGAGAAATATGATACAGACAGAAAAGAGAGCACAAGCAATGGAAAGAGGAACTTATAAAAATCTCTTCAAAACAAGGTCTGAAATAATCCTCCTTTTCACTCTGTGCAAATGAGAATGACAATTGCAAATAAGTATCAATACAGATCCAGCAATTTAATGCAACTGTGGGCAAAGTTTGAAACAGCTTACGAAGGCCACAAGGACAAAAATAATCTTTTCCTTCTGAATTAATGGGATACTGTTATCTTTTAGCCCTGTCTGTGCAACCAAACATCCAAAGAGAGAGGCATGTATCATTTTAAGGATCATGTTTATAGAAGAGACTTTCACAGTCGTATATACTTTCCTTAAGCTATGTTCTTCTCTCTGTTCTAACATACACCTCAAAGTAGGACACCACAGCTGACACTCAGTGGACATTCAGGAACCTAACACCAGGATGGGTGTGAGGAGGGGTGGTCTGAAAGCACCAGGGCTGTGCAGGCAGAACATTTTCAGCATAGAGGTTATTAGCAAAACTTGCAAAGCTCCACCGGGCCTGGAGACTCAAACTGAAAAGCAGTAAAGTGAGAAATGTGTAGGACTGCACTGGTTTTACCAGCAAAGCCATCTTGACCTTTAGACATCTGTCTTCTACCCAACATGCTGTTTTCTTAATACCCTAAAAATACTGTATTTCTGCAAGCTTTGAAGAACAGGACATGAAGTAATCAGAACCAAAATTTGCGCCATGGAATAAATTCGTAAAGGTGTAATTGTTTATGTTTGTGTAACTTAAAAATCACTGTGTTTGCTCAGTGTCCAAGATCCAACACTGTACAGCAACTTTCAGGCCAAAGAAAAATTGAAATAGCCAAGTTTAGAAAACAGTGAAGAGACCTAAAAGGAAATATGAGGTGAACAGGCTTTTGCAAATGGCGAAACCCCAAAATACTCAATGTATTTCTTTCCTTTGCATGAATTTAAAAATTCTGCACCAATTATGAAACAGGGTAAATAGAACGAAATTTTCAAACAGACCTCTTGAACTGCACCACAAAACATTTGAAAATATTGTTTATACATTTGCATATAAAGAGATTTTTGGTCACAAAAGTCATAAGCCTGTGCATATAAAACCATAAAAATGGGTCTCATACAGCCTATTACATTCTTTTGAAAATTTACCAGAAGAAAGTAGGACAAACCCAATAACCTCTTTACCTGTAAAAATCTTTTTTCCTCACCATCATAGAATTTGGATTTTGTGAAGCCAACCATCAAATACTGCTAGTAGGTATTCACTGCTCTACAAAAGAAGTGTCCAGTTTGGTTTTGACTTGCACAGGTGCTCAGCTTCATCCTTCCCAAGATCTGTAGCTTTGTTAAGTTTAAACAAAAATGCTTTGGGAACTGCAGCCCAACAAAGCTTGTTGCCTTCTAATGATGACCCTGATTTTCTTAAAATGTATTTATTGTTTACAAAGAGAATAAATCTTTACTAGCGGAGACAGAAACTGTGCATAATAATACAGTTCTTATTTTAGAAATGGATTTGTCTTTTCAGCATAATCCATTCTCAAATAATGAAGTATAATTTCAAATTCAGAGTCAATCCCACTGTTTCTGGAATCATACAGTCACTACATTCCCAGTTTAGAAGAAATGCAAAAAAGTAGAGGAGATATTAAAAAAAAGGAGTTGTGGTTTATTAAAATCTCTTGTATACCCTTTTGATAATACACTATTTTACTACAAAAATCTTATGCTGGAGGTATTATACATATATATTATACCTATATGCAATACGTGTAGTTACAGATGGTTTCATGTTATATAGGAACATTCATTCTGAGGTGACTTTTATGAAACACTTTGACTTAAACCATTTTTTGGGTCAAATTTCTTAAGTGTTCTTATCCAATGGTCACTTTAACACACATTGCACTCCTAGAACAACACTGTGAACTTATTTGTCTAAAATAATTCATGAAAACTCTTGTGACTTTTGGTTCTATGGTTCTTGGCTGGTTCTATAGCCTACTTTCAATAAATCAGAGATTTGGATCAAAACCTTAAGTTATTTTATTTTAATTGAGTAGGCTAGCCCTAAAAAGGACAATGCATCATATAAATAGGACTGAACGCCCACAAATCAGGTCTGTGCTAAACCATGAGAATTAAAAGTAGAGTTTGTTTTGCTCTAAAGCCTTGCTATTGTACAGCTGAAAAGGTGAAAGAATCCCTGCCTTTAGTCTTAACACCAGTTCCTGAAAAATACAGTTAGCATCTCATTCATACTGCTTTTAGAGATATATATTCACCCATAAATTCGTAAACAGTACTCTGAAATAACTGAAAAAGAATGTTAATATTGCCTCAGCACCCATGTAATACTCTTTACTCAGAGGATTTCAATACATTTTAGGACTATAAACATTCACCATCTGCTTTGAAGTACTGTTCATAGTATTAACTTTGCTTTCAAACAGGCAAATTGTGGTACAGAAACTTTAGGGCCAGGTATCAACACTCAGTTTTGATGTATGCCCTTGAAAAATGTATTACTTTATTTATTCAGTAATACCTGCTCAGCACCCAGTTATACCAGCACAGAAGTAGCTGTGCAAAGAGAAGGTCAGAAGTGTCTTTACACCGGTACAGCTGAGGTTGGTATATGAGCTGAAGTCACTCTGTGCTGCAGGCAGGACACATGAGACCCAAGAGACTGCAGTAACATGCATGTAGACACAAATAATGCAGCCACAGATTGTTACTGAAACAACACTAAAATGTGTGTTTTATCTTTGCCTGGCAGGCTGTCACTTCAAGGATGCATTTCTCCCTCAGCAAACAAAAGGTCTTCATCATCCCTGCCTTTAGAGCACAGCTGCATACGGAGCCTTGGGAACACTGCAGTGACTGCCCTGCAGACCTTTACGTATAGGCTGCTAAAAGGATCTCTGAGGCTCTCCAGTGATGAGCAGGAGGCTGGACTACTTGAACATGAGCCAGTAGTGTGCCCCTGCAGCAAGGAAAGCCAAGAGCATCCTGAGCTTACTACAAAAAGCACTGCCACAAAGTCAATGGAGGGGATCCTCGCCTTCTACTCAGCACTGGTGAGACAGGCCTGGAGCACGGTATCCAAGTCAGGACTCCCTAGTACAAGAGAGACAGGGATACACTGGAGGCAGCCCAGTGAAAAACCATAAAGATCATCAATGGACTGGTGCATCTGCCACACAAGGAGAGGCTGAGAAAGCTGGGACTGCTCAGCCTGGAGAAGAGAAGGCTCACAGAGGACCTTATCCATGTGCAAAAATACCTGAGAGAGGTACAAAGAGGATGGACGCTTTTTCCAGTGGTGCCCTGTGACAGGAGGCAATGGGCACAAACTGAAACATGTGAAATTCCACTGAAGCAAAATAAACAATTTTTTACTGTAGAGGTGATAAAAGTATTGGAACTGGCTGTCTAGTGAGGTTGTGGACTCTTGATCCCTAGGAGATACTCAAAACCCAACCAGACACAGCCCTGGGCAACCTTCTGCAGCTGACCCTGCAGTTAGCATGGGAGATGGATTAGATGAACTCCGAAGGCCCCTGCCAACCTGAGCTATTCTCTGATTCTGTCATCTCCTGAGATACCATCCAGACTGAGCTCTCCTATGACCTTAACGAGCCAAATTGCAAGAAAACATAAAAAAAAGCAAAAGAAAAATCATTATCCACTGACTCTGCCACCAGTGCACACTGTTGCTTTTACTGTCACACTGGACAAGTGCCTTTATTGACCAAATGATTCATTCTTCTAATGAATTATTCTTCAAGGTACAGATTTTAATAATTTAAGAAAAAAACATGCACTGTACATTCCTCTTCCACCTAGCAGCAGTCTTCCTACACAAAGGAAGCAGTTAGCTTTGAAGCAAATTTAGCTGACCTATATATGCCAATCTTTTATGCTTTGCTTAATCTGAATTATTTTCAACATGCACGTCTCTCGTCTGTGACTCAGGGACTCTGTGCCATACCCAGTTGTTCAAAAAATACTCTAAACATACCTCATGCAGGCAAAGTATGGACTTCAGAGAAAAATTACACAGGCTTATGTAAGTAAAGACTGTTGCATCAGGCACAAATTCAAAAGAACAGAATACTGATATTCAGTCATTCTCTGCTGCCTGAGAACTTACACAAGCAAGCTGTGATATTTACATTTCCTGGAAAATTTCTTTGTTGAAAAAGAGAATTGTTCTATAAAAAAGGTCATTTCCTTCAAATTTTGTTGCTTCCTTTTCAAAAAGCAAATGTCATTGGGAAAAAATGTAATTTATTACTATTCCAACTATTAGTATTTAGTTTCATCACAAGGATGAAATCCCAGAAACATCATAATATCCACATTTTGAATTCTCTCATAATTTCCAAAGGCAAAATGACAGCAAAATGCCTTGGATGTGGTTAACAGGAAAGGCCCATTTGCACATGCCTGACTACAAAGGATTTTGTGATTCACAGAAACCCTTTGCTCTATGCCCTTGAATCTATGCTTAAAACCTGAGAGAAAATCTTTTTTTCTAGGAAAACAAGGAAAATCTGTCAACTATAAACCAGGCAGACCCATGTGCTGCTATAATCCTGAATTTACGGAAGGAAAAAACATTTTTTATTAGCTGTCTTCATTTTTATGGTTGGGAAGAAAACAAATGAAAATTCTAAAGTAAAATGGTAAATTGTCCCAAGTTAGCATCTAAAAATGTCATTGACATCTTTTTAGCAAAAGCATCTAGCTACTGCTTTTATTGTCTTAGATGTGGTACAGATTGTACGTGGTGCAGATTATACACTGGGGAACAGTTATCAAGGGTGTGTCATAAAACACGGAAAAATTCAAACCAAAAAGAAAAAAATTGAGTGAAAATGGAAACTTACACAATCTGAACTCTAACCAGTCATTGCAACACATTCATTACAATACATGTTCTACTAGAGAACAGTGTAAGCCACAGACAACTGGGGAGCTGATTTTCAGACAAGAATTCTAGACTGTAGCATGCATTTAAATGCTAGAAAAGGAACACTGTTAAGTGATCAAAAATACCCAATTTGAAAAAGCTTTAATAACTGAATTGACATGTTGGGCTCGGTAGGGAAGGTAATTTATCGTAGCATTTGGACTGATGATAGGATTTTTCACTCACAACAGATTGCAAAACATTTTAGATTAAAAAGTGTGTGAGAAATTTGATTTCTCTTGGTTTTGCCATCCTTCCTCAACTCTCAGAAATTTCCTTGGGATCCTTATTACTCCTCATTGCACTGTAATGCTCTGACCTTCATTCCAAAAGACCAGTAATTATCTGTTTTGCTTTTGGAAAAAAATGGAACAGGGAAACTCTACATTACGAATTCTGTATTCCTTTTCAAGAAACTGGAGAAACCCAGTAACAGCAATGAAGATGGCTGCTAGCAAAATTACGCTTCTCAGGCGCTTGAAGAGTTAATAGAAAGTAAATATTATTAATATTGTTATATTAATATTATATTAATAATATTATTACATACTATTAATTATACTTACTAAACATAATTTGGATGCCAGAACTGTGGCTACTTTGGTCTAGCTTGTTTCACTTTCATCAATGTACCTGCTTTGTTGATATAACTGTGTCCACCACAGGAGTATTTCGTGTGCTCGTTTCTCCACACTGGTTGCACACTCTTAGTGTAGATGTACCTAAGCCTGATTTTAGTAACTGTGGCCAACATTCCACTTAAAGGTAAACTTTGTATAAAGACACCTATGAATAAATATAACCTGACTTTAAGAAGTTTGACTGCTGAGATAAACAGTGCTTAAAAGTATGCAGCACTTTCAAGAATGACCACTTTAAATTGTGCACCAAAAAAGTCCATAATAAGAAAGGAGAAAACTAGACATTTGAAGACTTGACGTTGGATAGGAAGAGAAAACCCTGAACTGAAAATAAACATTCGTTCTCTTTGTATCTCAAGAAGGGGGCATTCATGTACGTACCATGGGAGTGACAACACCTAGTCACCTTAGTGGTGGAATTCCTACGGCATTAAGCCATGGAGCATAAATGGAAATTATGATAGACTGTTTTGATCTTCTGAGCATAGATAAGCACTGAGACAGTCATCTACGTGAAGAGGCAACTATTTACTTACTTATTTTAACATAGCTAAACATTTAGAGCCTTAACTTGTCCAAGTCCTGTCTTGTACAGGAGGGATTTGACTGCACTGTCCCTGGACCAGGCATCTTCTCCAGCCTACTCCTCCAGCAGCAGGCAACTCAAAGCAGTCTCTCTGGCTGTACTTTTTTTTCTGTTAAACCCCATGATCAGTCAGTATAACTTACCAAATGCCACAACTTACTATTTCATTCCATCTGCAGATGTACTTGGTAATCATTTTATATTTCCTTCCAGGTAATTGATAAAGCTGTTGAGCAGCATTACGCCAAGAACATTCCTGTGAATTCCCACCAGAAGTAACCCTTGAGATGAATACTCCCCAGCTATAATCACTTTTCAGGATGTTTCTGTTATCCCATTTTTAATCCATTTGGTAACTCTGAATTACACTGATTTTACTCACTGTTATTTCATTTTGGTTTTAACCACAGTGTCAACAGACTAAATAAATGTCATGAAGTAGTCTAAGTGTATTAATGTCAGCACAGTTATCTCCGTCAACTTCGTTTCTGATCTCGGAAAAAGCAGTATCAAGTATGTTTGACAAGATCTATTATCCATAAAAACTTGCTGGCTGGCATTTGGCATGATGTCATCTCTTCATCTTGGAGATACTTAGTCTCAGCCTCCCAATGGTGGTGCTTGACCTATAGTTACCTGGATCATCTTGTTTAACCTTTAAAAATTCTGGCACAACATTTGCTTTTTCCAGTTCACTGAAACTCCCCTTAGTATGCCAAGATTTGTTAAAAAGCAACAATAATAGTTTAGACTGTTCAACTCTATTAATACTCTCCTGTGCAAGGTTTCTGGTTTTCTTTTCTAGAAAATTAAGGAGGAAATATATAGTTACTGAATTTCACTTCTAACTTGAAGTTTACAAAGAGCTGAACTCCTCCCAGAATCACCTGCCAGCATTTTGATAATGAAGTGTAGAGCCCCCTTCAGCATCTTCGCTACACTGCTTCAAAGAATCTCAAGTGTTTCTGTACCTCACAAATGCAAAATACACAAAATATTACAGGGACATTTTGCTTTTTATATACTTATTCCACGATATGCATCTCCTTTGTTACTTCTCTCTTCCTCCCACCATTTGCCTACATTTTATGGGAAAGCCTGGAAGTTTTACACAATAAGATTAAAGGACAGCTACCTGAAAAAAAAGAAGTGAACTTCTGTATGGTGTTGTAAGCAACATTCATGGTTGTGTCTGATAAAATTTTTAGAAGCTTTGGGTTCAGCTAACGCTAACAAATAATCAGTGTAATAACCCTGTTTCTGGCAAACTCTTTAAACTGTAGGGGTTTGAACTCAGACTGTATTTAAACACTAGCCCTTTAAATCTGGCATGCATTATTTCTGAAGCTATGGATTAAATATCTTTCATCTGCTGTCACATCTCATGGCATTAATAGTAGCAGGTGGAAAGGCAAAATGCTGTATAACAGTTTCTGTCTTATTGCTTTACTTCAGTTGAAAATACAGATATAAAAATTTCTTTGGAAAAAACAATGACAGTAGGAAAAAAGGTTCAAACTAAATGTAAAAAACTTTTTTAGCAGTTCAGTGGATTCATCATTGGTTATAGCTCTTGTTTTCTGAATGGAATTCCTAACGAACCGCCAGGTATATCTACCATATCCACATCAGTTTGAAGCATATTTGAGTATTTCTTCAAATATTTAACCTCAACTTCCACTTTCTTGTATGTATAAAATACATCAGAACAGTGGAAATACAATGTTTTTGTGAATGCCTTCAGTATGTGTGGATTAAGTAAGAAAAATTTTTGACCCTCTAGATAAGAACATAAGAGCAGTACAACTTGCTATTAACATAAAAATTTGCATGTAAAGTTCACTGTAAAATGGCAAAAGTGATTGCCTGCTTGTGGGAGATGGGTTACTCGAGAGTAACTTTTCCCTGACATTTGGCTGATCCCACCATTCTTGATTGACTTTGTAAAGCCTCCCGAATCACTACACAACACTAACTCACCTCCTGATGTATCAAGAAGAATAAAAAAGGTTGGTTTCCTTTTCTCACATCAGGAAAAGCTAATGTATTAATACACTGTTATGTAGAATCTCCTACAACCCAAACATAACAATGTAAAATAATTTCAAGATTCTTTATGCTTTGATTGCATCCACTGGTGCACTGCTCTAATGTCTAAAAGCTCTTCCCAGTGTGGTACATAATGGCTTATTTTTAAAAGTAAATTTTGTCTGGATGAAGTTTTAGTTCTGTTAGTTCTCTTTTTCTTTCATCTGTTTGCACACCAGATCTGGACAACTTTTTATAAGCTCCATTACTAGAGAGTGTGAGACAACAGCTAACATAGTGGACTCACAAAGAACAGTTTTAAAAGACCAAACCCTAAAAAAGTATGATAAACCTTAATTTCATTGGAGATTCTTTGCATAGGGATTTGGTTTCCTGGGATTGAAATAGTCTTGCAAGTGGAAGAAACAACTCAAAATAATGTATTTAATGAATACTAGTTATAGCGACCAACAGATGCAGGCTAAGGCAGTATCTTCTACCTGCTGGGATTCTGGTTCTCTGTACAAGACATCTCTTGGGTCTCGAGGGCTTATTCTAAAACCGGCTTCAAGTCTTCGGACAGGATGACATCTATTTTCCACAGATTTTTTTGTTTGTTTGTTTCAGCATGTGAAACGCAAAATACTTTTAGTCAATTCTACTTTTACCAACACAAAACACAGGGTCAGTACCGAGTAAACTATGATGCTGGTTACAAATCCTTTGTCAATGTTTCTCAGCTCCCCTATCCTCTCTACAGTAAAAGAACGTTTTCCATCAGCTAAGAGACTTTCTACTTCTTGCAACCAAAGACTGGGAAGAAGACTGTGGATACAAAATAAACTCAAAAGGTAAGCTTCAATTTAATTTTTCAAAAGATTTTAAAGTCCCGTGGTATTTTCGAATATGAAAACAGATAGGGGTGGAAGTGGTATGGAGACAGAGCCATGATGACACTTGTGCAGCTCAGTTTACATAGATAATTACCCTAAGAATGGTCTAAAACATCAGAAACTTACACCCAAATATCTGTTTACACCCAACATAAACCCAATGTAAACAATTTCAAGTAGCTAAGAAAAAAAAGATACAATGTGGACAACATACATGTGCTTTTTGCCTGTGCTGCCAAAAATGACTTTGACTGCCATTATATAACTACCAAAGCATTTGTTAACATAATGTTATTTACTTCCTTGTTTTGCCTAAATGTAATGCTGATTTTGTACCTGTGCATGTTTGGACTTTTATTATGTTCTAGACCATTTCAAAGAAACATGAGTTTGTGCAAGAAATATTAAGTCTATTAGTCTGAAACACTCAAGGCAACACTCCTAGAGCAACACCATGCAAAAAGGCAGTTTTCCCATTTCATTTATGACCAGAAGTTATGAAGAAAGACAAGGAATTTACCCGATTCCTGGAGATAGCGATACACCAAGAAATTCACTTCGTCACTGGTTATGCTCATCTTAGCCCAACCTCAATATGATGAGGTTTACGAGAAGTGTGATCCACGCTCTGTTGAAAGGGAGAGAAAAGAACAGGTTTTGTTTTATCTTAATTTACTATGATGTGTTATCAAAACAGAAGTCGGAATTGTTAAGGTATTTAAAGATGTCATATAGTTATTAGAGCTGTAACGTCCCAATGTGAGGCATCCATTAAATATTGTGAATCAAGTATTCAGGCTGTACTGCTCCTTTTATTACAAGTCGGGAGCAGTATTTAACATACATGACAGAGTCAGAGGGAGTATTTTAAATATTGGAAGACTTTTCTAATGTCAACTCCTTTACTTGTGTGGCTTTACTACAGGTTCTTCGGAGACTCCTCTTTACTGTGTGAGCATTTTCAGAATTGCTGGCAATTACAGTCATGTATAACACACCAAATTATAAGATTTTTGCAGCTCTGAGTTTGTAATCCAGTTTTTTGTCCAGTTGTTCATCCACCGAAGACAGATTCTTTCCTTACAAAATCATGTTACGCAACGAACAGGGAAGAGAAAGAGAGAGAACACCATATACCTTGAGCCAACAAGGAAGACAAATATCCTTGCATTATATAAAGCTGTAATATTATATTGTCTCTGTTGATTAATGTTGAGTAAGAATTAAACTCCAGTTTTTCATTGAAGTAATCGCAACCTTTAGGACGATGGTTTTACATTACTATTTTGGGCATATACTCTGGTAATAAAAACACTGGGTTTAGATGATAAATTTGTTTTGAACGTTTTCCATTAAATCTTGATGATTCATTCCTGTTTGGGAATCTGACCTAAGTAGTTTGGTTTTAAAAGACCTAAGCACTCCTCAGACATAAACGCTGCAGCTGTGTCAGCCACACCATACCTATATGTGATCCCGTACAGCTTTGGCCGCAGAGACGCACACTGGGCTCTCACCGTGCACTACAAATGAAAGATTGTAGGCATGTGCCGGGTGTTTTTATTTCCCGTATGTCTCTTCTTGGCAAGTGGAAAGGTCGTCTTTGTTCACTGAAAACCTCTTCAGTAATTCCTGCTGCCTAAAGTAGCACCTGCTACTGCAGGCGATGCTGCTCGACGACGATTCCCCCACTGATAGTTTAAACCAGCAGGTCACTCATGACTGTAACAGATGTCTTTGCATATTTATGTAAATGGAGGTCTTTCGAACCTTGGTAAGCCTTTTATTATCCCATGCTGTATTTCATCAATAGCTCGGATGCTGGTTTTCCACATGAAACCATACATTGCTAATTTGGCAGACGTCTTCCTCAAATACTTGAGTCTTAATTGTTACAGTCTGCATTTCACGGAGAACAAGAAGAAACAAAGTACTCAAAGTCATTCAGTCTCGGTAAGGAAAATTCCATCTCCTTTGGAAAGGACAAACACTTTCTGCTAAGATTCTGGCTGAGGAGAGCATCAGCTGTATCCAACATCCATTCCTGTCACACATGCCACGTATTGCCCTGGCAAGCCACTCAGTCTCTTTTCTCCTCAACCCCTCATCTGTAAAATGGGCTCAAACTTCTCTGCCACATGATTAGGAGACTGGAAGCACTGATATTGGTAAGGACTTAAGTTACCAAGGCTGGCAACTGCAGGCAGTGAAAGCACTACTTCCAGTATAACTTTATACACACTTCTTCCAGATAAACAGACTTGGACCTGAATAATTAATAACCTCCTGTGCCCTTTTTTGCATAATCATCGCCGTACAATGAAGAACAAGACAGACATTCACAGCAACAGTTAAGGCCATTTTCATCTCTGAGTGCTTAAAATACATCTGTATCATTGCTATGGCCATGATAGTAATAAATCAAGAGAATTTGATAGCTGTGGGTTGAAAAAAAACCCCCACTTTAAAAAGCCTTTTAAAAATAGCTGTTTCAGAGTTTGGTGGTAGGAAAGTTGGTAAAGATGAAACCTCTTACAAAAATTCAGTTTCAGCAATGACGTACTCTGTGGTAAGATGAACTTTATTAAAAAAAAAAAATCAAAAAACTACAAATGCCATTTCTGGGAGCATCCTGCCAATTTAAGACATTAACTTGGTATTTCCCACATACAGAGGGTTGCTTTGGGAAAGGGGAGGCAAGAGAAAGGAAGAATGCTGGGGTTTGTTTGTTTTTCTAAAGATGACTTTTCTTAAATTAATTAAAGTCAGACAAAATCTGCGTGATTGCAAAATAGTCCCCCAGCTCCAGAAAAATAACCCTCTATAGCAGCTACCTTTGCATCAGAATCCCAACCACACTCAGTAATAGTTGGATTTACAATCCACTTTCTCTGAAGTCAGTCAACAGGAATTACTTTGACACATGTGTCAGATCATATCTTTATACACACATTGTTACCATGCCACAAATAACCAGATGATCTCCACTCGTATATTTAAGGTTTCTTCCCTCCCACAGATGCCAGTGCAGTAATCAGATACACAACTTTAAAGCTTTTACCTGTGCAAAGCAAGATACAGATTTTGGCTTTTACTCATAGGAATCTATTAATTAGAAATCTGGTTGACTATACTCGATTTCATTAATGCTCCTTCTGATTCCCTTCTTCTCTGCAAATAAACAGTCCAAATAAAAGTAGCTAAAAAAGACATGGTGGGGAAGAGAGGAACATCTTTATGTTCTGTGTATCTCCAAGACTGATTCATAAGGAACAGACAACTAGCCTCTCCCTCAATATATTTTTTAAATGTAGAAATGCAAACTTCTGTAGGAAATCACAGAAACTTTCAGTTACCACTGTGATAGATTTATTCCTGCTAATTGATGGTCTCCCTTTGTTACTGACAACTGGTATTACCTAGATTAATAGTTTTCTAAAAGAAATTAAGTGCAGTTTATAAACAATACTGATGTCCCTTTGGAGACATTTCACATTTAAACCAGCAATAACATCTTAATTCTTCAAAATGTCAAGGGGATTAACAAAAAGCATTCAAACGTGTTTGAATTTTCTTTACTTGAAACACTTTTTCCTGCACCCAATTATGCATAATGGGAAGCTCTATTTACTTCAACCTCACTTTAAAAATTTGGCTTGTGATCCTGTAGATACTTAAGAATGCCCAAATACGTGACCTGAGCCAGTTAAGACTTCCCAAAGTATAATGGATGCAAAACATATAAACCCCATCAGTGGATGGATGGGTTGTCAAGATCACGCAAAATTAAATGTAACACTTATTTTAAATAAACATTCAGCTCTTAGTACAGAAAAGTTTCCCATATAGGGTTAAAAATCTGGGATACTACCTCAAATGCCACCATTGTGCTTCTAAGGCTGCTTGTCTTTTGCTGAACCAAGTGGTTCACCTGACGTTGAGCTGGCTCCAGTGAAGCTGAAACTGCAGCACGCTTCCCTATGCTCCAGGCAGCCAGGACAGCCTGCTTCCCAGAGCAACCACAGGACCTGATTTGGCTCTGTGCACCGACATACCACTGTTCTCAAATTAAACCTTCCTGGAGTACTAGGAATCCTGCTAATGGGCCATGCAACTGGCTCTGGAGAAGGCAGCCTCATGTATCACCATGGTTCAGCATAGTGATAGCCAGGTTGACTAAGAATAGTTTATCTACATCCCATCATCCCCTTACTCAAGGATTGCTTTTCCTTTGCCAGGCATATTTTAGCACTGCTGCCATAAACAAGGGAGATCTGGCTGAAGAATCAAGGGAAAAGAACCTTTTCAATTTCAAAATAACATCTAAAGACTCAACTCCTCTGCCTCTTTTCTAAGTGATGGTCACAGGGGTCCTCCAGGGCCATGCCCTGCCTTCCAGGCCAACCCCGGGGCAGGGGACAGCCGAGGTTATTTCAGGAAATGAGTTTACATTTGCTACTTGAAGCAGCATGCCATCCATAGAGACTGGGAATTACCAGTCAATCTTCCCCGCAGGAAGGCGGAAACAGGTCAGACATTTAGGGAAAACACCTAAACTAAAACCTAAACCTGAAACCTAAATAGGAACTCAGGTACTTCCCATTTGCGCATCCAGCCCTGCTGACAGAAATTTATCAGACAGCTGGTCTGGCCCTCATCTTACACCTTGAAAAATTCTGCAAGCTCCAGTCTGCTTTAACTGAGTGCTGAGCAGTTGTCAGCTTCTTGGGAGGGTTTTTTTTTTGGGTCATCATGGTAAAATAAACACTGTCCCCTTCTCCCCCTATGCTCCCCTCGCCTTCAAACCCCAGCTGAAACACACAAATTTCTATCTATCTCGTGCAGAGGCCAAAATGTCTTTTCACAACTGAAATTTTAATGATGACAACAACATTGTCATTAAAATGACAGGGAGGTGTGAAGAGAAATTGTGTATTTGCTTTGGGGAAAAAAAGGTAAAAAGCACAGGTTCCATAAAAATGAAAACATTCCAGAAAGTTCAAACATTTAATGTTGTCGACTTGATGCCCTGCTGCATCAAGAACCAGAGTTCATACATTCATGCTCCTATTTCCTCACCCAAGATGGATCTATGCACCAAAGTGCATCTCTCAGGACCCAATACAGTCTTCCCATCTCAGAGAAGAGAATGTGAACGAAATTACTAAAACAGACTCTAGGAAGGCACTGTGACATCACAGCCAAATCAATGTGTTACTGTTTTGTATATGCTCTGTAGTTCAATGAAAAACATTTCCCAAAGCCAGAAGCCACTTCTCACAAAATGAGTCATTTCGGCAATCTCTGTGTTTTCTGTTGAAAAATACTTTCATCAGAAACTTTCAATGAGCCCTACGCTTCTGTATTTCTCGGATGTGTCTTACCATAGAGCCACAACAGAGTCAGTAGCCAGCAGCTCTTCCCCAAAGGCTAACAAGCACTGCTTGGCCCTCACCAATGCATTCCTCAGTCTTGGCTTTTATCACAGCTGCCTCTTCTCGTGGAGGAACTCTAGTATGCTGCTTTCTCAAAATGCCAAACCAAACTTCTGGGAGAGGAAAAGAGCACACTCTGCTTCTTCTCCCCTCACAGTCTGCCCTGCCATTTCATGTAACTAAAGAGTAAAACATCTTTTCATCACAAGTATCCTGACAAGGGAATTGAGACCATCACACTCTTTCTGATCATAAGGTACAAAGCATGCAAGAATGGTTCTTTCCAAATTCCACTCAAGACAGTAATCAAATTAACAGTGAACTCTGTTCAAAATGCAGCTTGTGCAAGTATGACTTCCTGATTCCTCCTTGTAAGGCTTGATCAAGACACCTTGCTTCAGAAAAACTAAATCTAAAATAAAAACAGTTGCCTCTTCTAGAGATCTTGCACTTAAGAAAGCAAATCAAGATGTGCTCATAGTAAGAGTCATCCCGTATTTCCCTGGCCTTTCTTAATGAGGACACAAATATGTTAACTATCTTCACTCTGTAAATGATCACAACATGTCACCCAAACCATTCAGTGACAAAAACATCTCCGATCTATTGTTCTATGCTTGTTACAGATGCTCACAGATGTCTTTGCATCACTTATACTGTTAATATTTTGAAGCTTTCTTTACAAGAGCAGTAGCAAATTTGATGTTTTGGGGAAAACAAAAGCTGAGATTCCCCAGAATGAAGTGATCTCCTTTGGGAATGGTTATTGAGTTGCACAGTATGCACTGTCTCACTTAGACGTCTGTCACCCGTGTTTATAGTGTGTCAGTAAGGACAGGGACCTCAATAACAGAAGGCAATAGGCTTGTCAGAAATCCCGCACTGCCAAATGTTAAGCCTGGCTCTTATTTTGGTTTTAAGTCTATTTATTTACACTGACCTTCTGCTGGTTTTCAAAAGACCACATTAAACCAAAACAAACCCGGAGAGCCACAGCTCAATCTCATTCTTGCTGCTGCCTGTAAGACAACACTCTGATGAAAAATTGTAACAACTGCATCTGTACCTCAGAGCTTCAGAAAAAATGGTATGGATATAACAAAAGCCTAGCTTGGATCCTGACACATTAGGGTAGCTCATACTATTAGCCAGTGAGCTCAATCATATCAGTGTTCCAAATCTGGTGCCAATCAGGGAAAAAGGAGGAATACCACCTATAGACATGTGGTAGTGATCAATTAACCTGACATTCTGTCTTCAAGAGGTCACTCTCGATGAATCAAATGCCGTATAGGCAAACCTGGCAAAAATGAGGTTTTCATTTAAATAAAGTCAAAATGTTGTTCAGGGAGAAGGTTGGTTTATTTGCAATATCTATAAAAAGGTGACTTTGAACAGATGAATCTTTTTTTAAATTGTAACTGTTCCTATTGTATTTATTATTTTAAAAATCTGCAATGAATTATCAAAATGATTGTCTTGTCCTGGAAAAAATGTTAACGAAGTAACACATCATCTAGTGAACTATCAAAAAATAAAATTAAGAAAAGTATCACAAAGATACCTATAAAAATAATTTAGCCAGTGAAACGCTTTGGTGGACATCATTCCAGACAGTTTTATTTCTGCATGAATACTACTTTTCATTGAATTATAAATTACATTTCAAACTGAAGAGCAATTTGGAACCAAACCCACATCTATTTATTTAAAGAAAGGGCACCAAGAGATATTCCAACAATTCGTAAGTGCTATTCAAACATTTTTCAATTAATCAACAATTCCCAGAGTAAAATAACTAATCATCAACAAAAGACAAGCCTTTAATCACCAAATTCCCAGCAAACTTTACTTCCTCTATCAAAAGATTCTGAACTGTGCATCGGATCTTACATACTTATAATCCCTTAGTTTGATCAGGTTGTTTTTCAGTTCTCAGCTGGTTTACTTAATTACAAGAGCTTCCAGCATTTCAGTTCTAAGAGTTCAAGTGGATCTTTTCCAACTGCCTTTGCTGCAGAATGAAATGGGTTTTCCAGTATTGATTTTTCCTTTTTGTCTCTTTGCTAAGGGGGAAAAAAGGAAAAAAACCACAACTGCTCTTCTTAATTAGTGCAAGTGTGTTATACCTCTTTCATAGCTTTGTTTGAGGAAGAGGCACCTTCAATTTTTTTAATAAACAGAAATGTTGTTTACATTAATATATTATATGTAAAGCTCTGGGAAGCAAAAAAAAGACTAATGGGAAAGCAATGGTTGACAGTAGACCTAGAGCTTGCAAACGAAATTAAAATACATATTTTAAAATTAAAAAAGGAGGAATTACAGAGGCTTGAGAAATCAAAACACATGATTGGATTTAATTTGAGAACCAAGATACCTCATCACTCTTGGAACAACTGAAGTCAATTGGGAATGCTGCCACTAAACAGAACCAAGGATTTTCTTCCTTACATGAGCACAAAATGGCAATTAGGACAAACCAAGGGACAATGGTATGTGTCCACTCATTTCAAACCAATTAGGCCAAAATACATGATTGTCTGATGGTGCAGTAACCGATTGTCTGTGTGCTCGTGCGTTTCCATGCACATCATGCAACAAAAATGTGCTTTAAATCTTACAAATAGTGCTATGTGCTCAAAAATGTTAAGGAAGATTGCAACTTTTAAAAGGTGGCACAATTGCTCTAGTGATATTCCATTTTCTTTGATTTTGGCAAGAGGGCAAATGTATTAATACTACCTCAAATTTAACTTTTCACCTAATATACCTGGATTTTCACTAAAACCTCGATAAAACAAAACATTAGCATGTAAATTTTTCATCTGCACTTCACATTCAGAGTTTCAAGGTTAAATGAATGTGATAGCATGAGTTCCTACCAGAACTGGTTGTACCTGATTCAGACGTGAGTGAAATAACACAGCTGAACTTTTAAAATGAACACTCTCCCTAAAAAGCTTGAATAAAGCACAGTTTCTTTTTCAGCTGACAATTAATAGTAAATATACACCAAAATAAATGTGAAGTATCTTGAGTCCTGAGCTGGTCTGTAAGAATGGGCACAGGCAGGCACCAACTGTGATGAGACAGGCCATGGTCTAGTAGAGAAAATGCTGGCTTTGAGGTGACATTGCATGGCTGGGACATAAAAGGAGTTTCAGAAACCTCCAAAAGGCTCAGAGCCATCTGCTATATGGGCAGTGGGGATTACCAGCCATGGCACCCATTTTAAATGAGGCAACTGCAGGGCAAGGAACACAAGAGTGATGGGCCTAGAAGGACAAATGAGAGAGTCTCAAGGCCTTGCCCAAAAGACAGAATATCTGAACAAAGGCTTTTTTGATTATTTCTGACTTTTATCTTTGCTGCAAAAAATGGTAAAACTGGTAGCTGGGGCCAAAATCCTGATTTTTCCAAACACATCTGAGCGCTTAACTGCAGAACTGGGTTGTATCTTAATTATGCACCTTATTTTTAAAGAGCGAGGTAAGGATAAAACATCCATGTATGTTTTTTTACAATGTTCCTTACACAGACTGTTTCCTACACCACCCTGAGGGTAAATCCTCATTATAAAAACCAGACCATTACCACCTTACTGGCTGCAGAGGTGTCAGTGCCCAGTGCAGTGGTAGGTACTTCCAGTACCCAACATGCTACGGACAGGTCACCTGAGCACTGCCAGGTGACGGAAGTGGCATGCAGAGGAGTGAGCACAGAGGGCTTTGAGACTTGGTCCTGTACCTTGTCCCTTTGTCCCAGAGCTGTGAGGCACCCCCAAAGCTCTCCAGGGAAGTGGCAGCACAGACACAGCACTGCAGCCATGCAGGAGGGCCTGTTTGTCCACATACCTGCAGGTTTGTGTGCCACATCCCTCCCATAGGACCCAGATATCCTGTAAAACCTGTTTCAACTCCATGCACACACAGATTTCATCCTGGTTTAGTATCTTTCAGGACAATTTGACACAAGCACAGCTGGAGAAAAACTGAGAGTGAAAACCATTCTGGTACTACTGTCTCATGACAACACCGGTAACTTGCATGATAAAGTCTGCTCTTGGACTTAGCAAAGCTCTACTTGAGATAAACCAACACAAATCTGTGCTAGGCTAACCAACCTATGATGCCTTAGGTTTTTAGCTTTTATATTTTTCAGACTCTGTACTGCATTAGTGTGTAACTCTGAACTCTATATAGAATGTTAGTTATCTCTCTTTGCATTTTAGTCAGACTAAACAATCCTTCCTGGGCCTGGAAACCAAGGTCGCGCCACCACGGCCTCAGGCCCGTTAAGTATAAACAAAAGTGGTTCCGGGGGCGGGGGGAACAAACTGGGGGAATGTAACTTCATTACCTGAAGCTGGACAATTAGCTTCTGCTATGCTAACAGACCAAACCTATCTCTGTCTAAGAAACTCGTGACTGTCGTCCATCTTGGGTGTAGTCTCCGCGAGGCTCCTGCACTGCCCCATGTGTACCCTTTGAAAGCCTTTTTAATAAATACCTGGTTTATTCTCTAACTGTGTCTAGTCTCTGTTCTAGGTAGCCTCTTCAGGCATCACCTACAGTTTTCTAGGCACGCAGGCTGGCCCCACACAGCTGCAGGTTCCTAGAAGTAGCGGACAGGAGTAGGCCCAGCGTTGTTCACCGCATGCGGGAGGCGGAGGTGGGCACATCCCCGACACCTCACAACCTGGGATCTGCCCAGTGCGCGAGAGCCACGAAGGTCTAGAGAGCAGCAGGGAGCTGGAGCAGCTCAGCTAGTTCATGTCTGGATGGCCTCAGGCAAAGGGAATGTGCAGCCATGTCATTAAGGGGGTGTGTTTTTATTAGTTTCTGCTAATAAGCTTAGCAGATGTTACTGGAAACAGTTTGATGTTATTTTTCCATCATTTTCAATGTTTTTTTCCCCTCTCAGCAAGCAAAGGGAGTAGATCTTGCCACATATTTCAACCTTCACTTGTTTCCCCTGTAGTATTGTTAAAAATGTATCCGAAGATTTTCTTTATTTTAATTATTATTATTGTACAAAGGAAAAAAGCATTTTCCCCATGTGTCTATAATTCCAAAATAGCTGAAAGGATTATACTCCAAATTAACAAGGAAAAATACTTTTCAGACTCACAGCATGGAAAATTTCACCCCCCAAAACAAGTATTTGGTAAATTTTAGAATATATAAAAACAAAGAACTATAACGGAAACTATTTCAAACTTTTATTATGGCAGTTCCTATTAGAAACTATTTATAAAGATTTTAACTATGGCTATAAATACTTCATGTTTTCCCTTGAATAATCCTAAGAGAATGTCAATGTTAAAAGCTGTAAGGACAAAGATTACATAGGGTAGTGCAGTGGAACAGAAAGATATATATATATAAATCAGCATATTTCACTGCCGTGTATTTAGATCTTAGTGGAAATCAGTTGCAGCATTTTTTTGTGTGTGTGTGTTCATTTTTTTTTTTTTTTAACATAATCATTCAGCTTATATTGCTTTGAGCTCTGGTGAAGGGTTATTAAATATCTCCATTTTATGGAAGGTATAGGACTACTTTCCTGGTTGGAAGGTGGAGAGGGAAGGAAGATGGATGGAGGGAAATAATTTGCTTTTAAGGAATGCCTGCAGAAACTTCTAAGCAACCACTAAAGTAAAAGCTTATTTGTAGGCTATTCTTCTGCATTTCAATAGCTAAATATTTTACAGAGAAACTTCCCATTAAAAATCAATACAAAGAATTAAGGGTGAGAAATTTCTGTCTTATAAAAACTACCTCAACCACCAACTTCAGATCCTGATTTACCTTTCTTTTAACTTTTTGTCTCAATGTTCTACATCCAGGATTTAAATAGCTAAGAAAAATTCACACACAGTGTATCCAGTAATATAGTCCAAGTTGTAGAACACTATCACACATATTATCTGCCTTTTCATCCATCCTCCCCCCTTTACATGCTGTAATTGGCCAAGAGGGGTGAGGCAGTCTCTTCATCATTTCAGACTTTCCTGTCTTTCTGAGGGTGAAGAACGAACAACACAAAAAGACAGAGAATCACATTTCTGGTGGCAGCATCACGAAGTCCTCCACAGCCCTAACACAAATAGAAGTCTATAGATTAAAAGGCAATGCTAAGAGGAAAGCCTTTTAACCTACTTTTTGAAAAAGCTAAACAGCCTAGAAACCAAGATGAACTAAAAAATCCTTGGGGAGTCAGACACAGACATGACATAATCTAAGGTTTTCATAAAAAATTTCAGTTAAATACTTCTCAGGAAGGATTTTAATATATTATGACAGAGCTATTAGTTAGCTCAGATTAAATAAAAAAAGCACTCCTCTGCTTTAAGAAATCAAGATACAGAGAACTGAAGCCTTAACTCCATACATTCAGAATTTGAGAAGCTTTTAAAGGTTTTAATCTCTAGACAAGAATCACTTTATCAGAGAGTAAAACGACTTTACATTTTTGGCCTTCCCTCTAAGAAGGACTCTAGGGAAGCTAGAGGTGATCAGAAGGGTTGAAGTAGATGTCAGTCATATACTTGCTATTACAAAAATATTATAAAAGCTGCTGAACACCAGTGGGATTTTGGGTACCTACAGGCTGAGGGTCACAGGCTGGAGGGGATCTCAGGAGGTCTCTAGTACTACTCCCTGCCCGAAGAACGGCCAGCTCTGAGGTCAGACCAGGCTGCTCATGGCTTGCAGCCTTCAGAGCTTGAAACCCTCCTTGGACAGGGATGGCACAGACTCTTGGGGTGACCTGTACCACTGCCTCACTCCCCATGGGAACACCTCGGGAAAAGCTTCTCCTTAAATCCAGTTCAAACCTGTTGCAACTTGGGCCTTTTGTCTCTTGCCGTCCCAGCCTGCACTGCTGTGAGGGGCTCGTCTCCATCTCCTCAGGGACTTCCTGTGGGTGCTGGGGGGCTGTCAGGTGCCTCCAAAGCCACCCCTTCTCCAGGCTGCCCCTTTTCCCCCACTCCCTCCTCACAGTGCGAGCGCTCCAGCTCCACTGCCTTGCGTCCTCCCAAGCACCCTCCGGCGCGTCCACCTCTTTCCTGTGTCAGGTGACAAAACCAGACGCAGTATCTGGATGTGGTCTGACGAGAGCCACACGCACAGGGACAATCTCTTCCCTTGATCAACTGGCTGCACTCCCACGCACACTGCCCAGATTATCTGTTTCTTCTAGTTCACACAAAAAGAAACTACACCAGGGTTATAAAGAGGCAAAACCTCCATATGGGTTTAAAATGAACATCAGTACTAGCATGAATTAAAGGGAAGCAATTTTTCTAAACTGGAACAATCTTACTCATTGTCTTCTTCACTAATTTTATTTGGAAAAAGAAATTTTATTTGGAAAAGACATGCAGGAAGGTAGATAGGGTAACACTCCACACTGTCATGCCTATTAGATTTTCTAGGGATACTGTAACCAAGTGGGTATTTTAGTCATCCAGCTCCTGGAACATAATTCTCAAAGACTAGTTAGCTATGAAATTCCCTCTACAAGGAATGGGGAGAGTTATGTGCCTGTTTCAAAGATTTATGTGTTTTCCTGTAGACGTGGATTAGACACTTGTCTGAGACTGGGATTCATTGCTTCAAATTTCCGCTCCAAATCCAGGCTCCAATTTATATTTTTGGCTGTGGAGAACTGACTCAGAACTTTTATTTGAAAAAAAAAAAAANAAAAAGGAGAAAGGTGGCAGTGGAAGTGCTGTAACAGATTTAAGAGACTGAAGATTAAAGTATTCGCTTTAGAATTAGCAGGTTCAAACTTGCATTTTCCAGCTCCCAGGAGAGCACACTTTACACCTGGTTACAGGTTGCTGAAACAAAACCACCACGCAGCAAAGAATGAGAGACTTGCAAGGACTGGGAAAAGCAACAACGATCTGTAACCACTCTTAATTAATAAACCATTCATTTATTGCAAGTATCTGGCTGCTGAATCATGAACCATACATATTTCAGTATTTTTCAGCATCAATGAAAAATTGATTTAAATACGATCATTTGTCTAAAGATATATTTTCTTCTTTTTTTCCCACTCTTTGGCACTCTTTTTAAAATATGTTTTACATTTCCTTATTAAGAGAAGATAAAACTGGTCTCTTCTTATTTCTGCAGAAACTCAAGTGCCTTTGTAGTACTATGCAAGGAGCAGACATCAACACCTATATTTAAGCATGACATATTATAAGTTTATATTCTCATTTATAATTGGACTCCATTTTAACTATTTGGATTGTAAAGCTCCACAGTGAGTCTTTGCCTCAGGGCAAATTTTTTTTTCCGGAAGGCATAAGCAAAAATAGTTCAGTCATTTCAGAGTGAAGGTGGGGAAAACCCAATTTTGCCAATATTTATACAGCTTCAGTGCTTCAATGAGAATCTCCAGTGCTTCTATATTTTGGACCAGGGACTTGATGTCTGGCAAAGAAGCTGCTCTCATGGCAAAGTGCCTTTGCTGTCACACTGAAAATCCATGCAAATTTGACTAAAATAAAGCCTTCTGAAAATACTACTTGTATACACATTGCACAGGTTTCTTAGAGGCTGTAATTCAATTATCAAAATATTTTTCTTGTATTAACTTTGCTTTCTATTCAGGAAGGCAGTGCTATCTCTCACAAAGGTTCTTATCTCTGACAGGAGATCAGAGTCTTTTTACACAAGGGAAAGCAGACACAGTCTGATGCACGGGAAAGGGTGAGGGATGGGACAGGGACTGGAAAGGGCAAAGGGCATCATGGCTACAGGCTTGTGGACAGCTGAGATGGTAGTCTCAGGTGCCTCATCTCGCCCCAGATAAAGAATACTTTCTTCCCAAAAAGTATTTCAAAAGAAAAAATATTATAATCAAAATATGATTTTTAAATTTCTCTGCTGTCCTTCATACTAATTTTTATCAGTCACTTATTCCTGCAGATTTAGACTAGATGATCTTTAATGCCCTGTAGCTCTGTTTATTTACATCTTACTTTTACTATTTTTATAAGCCAAGGGTTTTTCTCCTAAGCACTCGATTATAAAACTTAGCTAGTTTAGGGAATTATTTAAAAAAAATTGAAAAGTATATAGATTAAGATTTTTTTCCCCTCTCCTATTTGTTTCTTTCTCAGTTAAGCACAGACTTTAACAGCATAGCTCTTTGCTTGTAAGGACCTATATTTTACTTGGATCAAATTTAATCTGAAGATTGCTGAAATTTTTAACTCTTAATAAACTGCTAATATTTAGTCTACTCCTCTGACCGTAAGAAATGCACACAAACATTGCTCAATGGATACTTATTCTCAGGGACTGCATTCAAAGACAGAAAAGAAACAAAACTTGTCCTTGCCAATGCCACTTTTAACATGGCTCTGGCTGCCAGTGAGCAGTATTTTGGTACTATAAACTAGAAAAAGGCCATCAAATAAAATGCATCAGAGAAGAGCCATCACTTAAGTTTTTACTGACTACCAAGTTGTAGTGCTGACCAGGAGCTCGAGAAAAGGGATATTCTAAACCCTAATGCCTGCAAAGAAAACCATAAGACTCACAGCGATGTAAGAATTTATTCCTTTCTCTTCTTTTTTAATAGATGCCTCAAAATTTAATCTGATGTTTATGGATGCTTACAATTCCTTAGGTCCAAAAGCCAGGCTTTCCCCACCAAATACACTGATGAAGATGATCCTCCTTCCAATCAAAAACCTTCTGAGAGAAATCTTAAAAACAGAGAAGGTTTCATCTATTCTACATTTCATACTAATACATCACTGTTACCTGATTGGGTAACAGCTTTTTGTTCTCTTTAGGGAAAGGAAAAAAATACTGGAAAAAAGGAAAATACTACCACAGATACTTCCTAAAGAAATTTTCCTTTTTAGCTGCTGACACTTTAAGCCCTACCCTATGCACAAGAAGTCTTCCATGATTATTAAAACTGAAAAATACTCCGTAAGACATGTAGTCACCAAAATGCAATGGAGACCTGTTAAAGTAACAACTTTAAATGGTTTTACTTTATGTGATCCAACTAGTAATAGGATTATAGTTGTCTCTTTTTAACTTAAACTCTCAGCTTTTTTATTTTAAGATCTGACATGGACACTCTGATACAGCATTTATCATACACCCAGATCAAGAATCTTAAGACTTTTTTGGGGGAGGACAGAGGTAATAATTTAGGCACATTTCACTGACAAAGAAAACTGCTTATAGTTAGTATTTTGCATTCTTTTGGAAAGGTTACAATATAAAATGTAGCAAAACAAAACAATATTGGGTATTTGTATAAAATTAATAATGATAACGATAGTCTAAGAAAAGTATAGTTTTATGCACATGCAAATGCCAATTTTCACATTAAGAGATGAATCTCCCACCTCAGGAGTTAACAGTGTCACCATTAATGACTTTTTATTGTTCTGTATTTTCAAAGAACTCTTAAAACATTAACAAATACATCTTAAATGTTTCTGTGTAGGTTTTGGTGTTACACAGAGGCTCTCAGGACGTGTCATCAACAGTTTAACCATTATGGTCATAAGGCACCTCATCCATTCCCTTCCAAAGTGAAGGACCACGCTGTATTCGTGACACAATGTGAACATAAATGTAAAGCATGTTTCACAAATTCACATCTCTAGCCTCTCTGATCACTTCAACTGTTAGTAACAAGAACAAAATAATTTCTACTGTTCCTCAAAAAGCAAAACTAACAACAGCCTTTCTAGTTCCACCTCAAATTAGGCCACCTGCCTAATAATGCCAGTGTGTAAGAACGGCTCTTAACGCTTCTGACACGACGTATTAAAAAAAGATTAGAAACATTCACCCATGTGTCAGCTGCTCACTTGTCCCCCTAGTCCTGCTTTAGTTGAGCTTTCAGCTCCTCCTGGTTCTGTCTCAGTCACAGCAGCAGCAACCAGCAGAGCTGCATCTGTCCTCTCTACTGAACTTCCACAAAGCACCCTTTAATTCGTGCAGAGGGTGGCTGACACGCTCATGGAGATGGTTCAAGTGCTCAATCATCTTCAGATGACTGACCTCTTGACTGAGTTGCATACTTTTTACTATAAAAATAAAGGAGAAGTAGAGGAAAGAAAAGCCTGAGGACAAGAAGTCAAATATATTTCTATGAGTGTGAAGGTAGCAGTAAATAACAAACAAATCACTGACTTAAAATGAGTTATAATTAATCCAATAGCACCATGAATGCATGCACAGTGTTGTTACTTCATCACTAAGTATGTTCCAGTTCGTTATATTATTAAATTTGCAAAATATTCTGTAAGACATATAAAGTCACTAAGATGCAATGGCTATCTATTAATATCAAATTAAACCCTTAAAATTATTTTACTTTATGTGAGCTTACCAGTGAGAGAATAATATCATGTCTCAACTCTTATAATCACTTTTCTAAGCAAATACTCTGTTGCAGCAGGTTTATTTTTAAATTGGGGCTGTTAGCTTATCTAAAGTAAAATTACAACTTTTATTTAATTTTTTATAAGGATCCTTTTTGCGTATAAAGACACTTTTATTTAATTTTTGTGCTTATACGAAGTCATTCAAAAGCCAGTTGCTAGAATGCCTATTAAGTGAAGCTGGAGGAGTAAACCATTTACATTTGATGCCTACATTCACTAATCCATAGGACACAGAACCATATAACATACAAATTACCACAGAGACATACCACATCAACAAGTATCTTACAATGCGAATGTTAAAATTAACGTTGCAACATTGGTTGCTACCAACCAGTCCGGCCTCTCCTGCCACCTGTTGCTGGAGTCACTTTTTCTCCTGCAAAGGCAAAGCTCATTCCCTGAGCTCCTCCCTGGAACCAACCAGCTGAACCTGAGAAGAGACATCGTGGACTTGCACATGGGGCAAGGTCTGAGCCAAGCTTGAACTGTGGGGCTTAAATTCAGGAGACTGGTGGCAAACTGCATGGTGAGAAAGCTGATGGGCAGGACTGAGCACATGGACGTGCATCCTGGGGACACAGAGGAAAAGCTTCAAGGACAGGGCAAGGACACAGGCACAGTGAAGAAGGAAGAGGCTGCCAGGTTGCTGGATGTGGCCCAGGGAAAGCTGTGGTGGCTGAGAATGCCAGCTGAAGTGAGGCTCCATTCTGAAAGCAAAGAAATGCCTTCCTATTTAATTCCTGCTGTTTAATTGCACCCTCTAATGGTATTTAGGAAACACTATTTACCATGATTACAGGTGAGGCTATAAAACAGGGAAGTTGCACAATTGCTTCTGCTTCAAGTCAGTATTGCAAAGATTTCACAGCTCCTGAACACCCACACTACATTCCCTCACTTGAAACCACTCAGTGGAGCGCAAGAAACCCGGGAAAAAACCCAGCTTCAATTTCCCCTTTTCCCCAAGACCACACGTGAATGAAGACTTCTATTCAGCAAGTGGAATAAATGTGTTACATTTTTTTCACCGGCGGAACTGGTGCCTGTAACTATACCTCTTACGTAAAATGACCTTTTTGTCATTCAAGAAATCATCTATTTCCTTTAGGTATAAGCAGAATACTCACTCATGTCACTTTCAGAAGTAAGGGATTACACAAAGAATGAAAAACTACAGTGTAAGTAAGTATTCCCAAGACAAGATCTGAAATATAATAATAAATGTGAAAACACTATTCTGAAGATCAAACTATTGTTGTACGAAGAAAGAACTGATTCTTCCACACTAAATCCTCTTACACCTCTGGAAAAATAGAAAAAACCAAGTTCTTCATGGTACCAAGTATATCCTGTATGTTCTTCCACATTTGAAAGAAGTGCATCATTCCTCTTTATACAATTATAATAAAAAAACAAACAAACAGGAGACCAAAGAGCTGTGAGTATATCTCAAATCTTGTGTTAATTCAGAAATCAAACTCCCTCTGAAGTCTCCAGCTGTTCCTGTTTCCCATAGATCAGATTAAATTTTGGCTGAGTCTGGCACAAGTTAACAAACAAAATTTGCTAGGGCAGGTACTGGAGATACAATGGCGTGGTCCTTTCAAATCTCCAGTCTCCATCCAAGTTTAGCCAAAAGTGTGAAAGTAAACACAAACATAGTTAGTTTTTGCTCAATTAATGGGGGACAGCAGAATTACCTATCTGTACACACCACTCTGCTGGCAGGTAATATTTAATAAGTAAGTGTCAGAACAAGCCATTAGAGGATTCACAATCTATTTAACAGAACAGCATCCAGGTCCTTCAGACTAATACATTATCTTCATTATAAAATGAGAGTTTTGAGGTCAGAAATGTATGGCAATAATTAGATGCTCAATGTTACACAAGACTAGGGAGGTGGTTTACAGCTATTCTCTTAATAGCATCTCCTAGATTTCCTAACAGCATTTAAAATAGTGCCTGGACTGCCTGATGTGGCCAGAGAACACAGCTTTATCTAGCATATCCATTAACAATAAAAACCGAGAGACAGACTTGTCACAAGTTACAGTGTTCAGGTTAAGGGCTTCTACAGAAGTCATTTAGGTATGATAACCTCATTAAAACTGTGCTCAGAAGCTGCTATTGTGACATCCATGACACATTAAACGCTTGTCAGAAGACCAGTCATCATTAATATCTCTACTTCTTCTGCTTCATAGAAAAGCTGAAATTGAGCTACAATGTTTCAGAATCATTCTTTCTAGACTGAGCTTAAAAAAAAAAAAAATCTGGCCAATGTTACCCAGATTTAAGTTGTATGTTCTGCATTCTGTAGGTCAATTAAAAAATTTCAGTCCTGCTTTTTTATAAACCATCTTCACACAAGATCATTACATAAACCATTTGGAGACAGCTGAATAAAGCTGACCAGCACGTGGTCAGCTTTTTTTTGTATGATAAATTGATATAACCTCATCTAAAAACTTAAAAAAACCGCCTTTTAAAAGTGTAAATACTTCAAAAAAAATTCAGATATGAGTTAAACTCTATGATTGCTCTCAGTCTTTTTTTAGATATACCAAACCTGAAATCTTAAAATATTAAGAATAATCTTAACATTTCCACTGTCTGCACTGAACCGCTTCAGTTCACACGGATTCCTTCAGAAACCATGTGGTTGAAAGTCTCCTTGTGTATTTCGTTCCATGAGATACCAGGCCATTCCCAAGGATGAAAATAAGCCTGGTTATTTCCCAACAAGTTTGACATTGTTTTGCCATTTCCTGAATGAGCGTATCAGTCCTTGGCCACCACACAAATCATCCAGCCAGGACAGGCTATTTTTATAGTTCCCAGATGGTCTGTATGTACTTTCATGCATGACATGAGCTTCGCAGGATACAACCACTCTGTCGACCTTGGTGCATGTGAAACTGTTTTCTCCAAGTAAAGAAAGGTAGGAGCTGTGTCGTACACATGGGTACATCTATTCATAGTTATGTCATGCACTTCAGCTAGCACTGCATCATTTCATTTTCACAATGTACCTTGAAATTTGTAATTGGCAGGAGTTCAATCTGTGTCATAAAAAACACACTGTCTCCAGCTTCAGTTCAGTCTAGTTATCTGCTGCTTCCAAAGGGAAATGTGACAAGGCATTTGCATTCAGGAGTCGCATAGTACTTTTGACCCCAGCTCTATTTCGACAGCAAACACTCAGCCGTTATCACCCATTTCTGAAATTATATTGGAGATACTATTGACAGTCAGCATCTGAATAAACTCTTCCAAAAAATTCCCTTGAGGCTACCTTACATAGTCTTGGAAGTAGTAAGAAAAAAGTCCACACTCAAATATTTGACCTCAGCATTATTAAAACTACCTGACTGAAATATTACAATCAAATACCTCTAGGAAAGCCAACAGAAACCACAAATAACATTCTTTTTTGAGGAAAATCAGTTATTAATATAGATTGCTGCTTAGCAAAATGGGTAACTTACCACCTGTACTGCAATTTATGTAAGTGGACATACATGGTGTTAGTAGATACAATAAAAACAATTTTGACACCGCCCAGCTGCTCATAGTGTCTGAAGGCTCCTTCCACACTGAAGTACAGCAAAGCACAACTGTAGTTTGGGAGACCACAGAGAAGGTGAAGCTCATGGCACAGCAGTAAAGAGTTTATCTACTTAAGAATATCAGACTGGGAAAGAACCTGAGGTGTCCCTGGTGCTTCAACTGCCCTGTTTGGCTCATTACTGTGTAGCTCCAGGCCGTAACTGAAACCAAACTACACATCAACATCAGGGGCATTGACACATGACAGAAAAGGCCTGAGGAGCTGGACTTGTAACTAAGGCAGCAAATAACAACTTCTGTACAACAGCTATTCCAGGAACTGGCTAGACTGGTTTTCATATTCTGCTCCTGTTCTGGACATTACATCAACTTACAACAACTTGAAGAGAAGCTGTTGTTGATGAGGATGATGATTAATGGCATGCTGGTTTCAAATACTTTTATATATGGAAGATGAGAAATATTTTATGGAGCCGCAAATATAACAAAAAAGTGATAGTACGCATCAAGCCATGGGACACAAAAAAAAGATTCGACATGCCTTTTTTCTCTCACTTGGAACAACTTTGTAACTTCAGTATAGTGCTGTAGCAAAATTCACTAAAGAACATTGTTTTCTGTCTCTATTAGGGACTCATAGGAAAGCTGCTCTGTCTGAAGTTCAAATTACATTTTCCAGTATTAAACTCCTTGGTCTATACTTTGACAGAGAACTGACATTTTCCTTCACTGTGTTCAAAACTTTCTACAGTTTTAAAAGCATATCTGGTACTTGATACAGTCACACATTAATCTCTCTGACCTCGAAACCAAGGAAAATAAATGCCCCATAATATGCTAAAAGAGAAAATGTCACTCTTGGATAGCTGAACTGTGCCTGTAAACTATTACTGGAACCAAAGACACATTATTTTTTGGTTGGCTTAGCTGCAGAGACCTGGGCTGAAGGCAGAATGAAGTCCCCAGCTATGTGCTTGCTTGGCACACCCCGGCTTGCAACCTGGTAGGAGATGGGGGTCTCACTGCAGAACTTTGCTCCTTCTCCTCAGCTCTGACCTGCTCCGGGCAGGGATGGACGTTGGTGTGTGGAGGCAGGCTGTGCCAGGATGAGGAGCTGTGACAAGCCTTCAGTCCATTCTGGCTGGGGATTGGCATCCCTAAGGGCCCCTGGTGTCACTCCTCAGCTGCTACATCTGAGCGCTACATAAGGTGCTACCTTACTGTAAACAGCAGCGATGGGACAAAACCAAATGGATAAAAATCAGGACGTCTGATTCTGAAGTCTGGTTCAACTGCAGACTTGTTTTGTAACCTTGATTTACATCTGGAAAGGGGTGTTTTATCAGCTTCAGTCAGCCCCTTCAGCAAGCTGGCTCTGGTGGGTGAAAGATGACAGGCAGATATCATCTGGCAGCCCTGAGGACTCCTGCCATTTCTCTGTCCACTACAGCACTGCTCCTGCCACTGAAAATGTCTCTGCTCAAGTGTGAATATGGTGCACAGGCAGCACTGCAGGTGTAAATTATATCTAATAATTAAAGAAAAAAATGGAATTATATATTAGGAGACTGATACGCACTAAATTATTTTTCTGTACTTAAGTAAAGAGAATCCTTTTTTATAAAATAAATTCACTAGGGTTTTACAATCACTCTTAAGCTATCACCTTAAATAATGTAGTTTGACCACACAAGTGAGTCGAGTAGTAAATGAAATTCACAGTAAATCAAGAAAGCAATTACTTGTTAAAGTCTATTTATATGAGCTTAAAAATGTGTTGAAAAGAAACATATTTGTTTTCATGTCCTACACAATTCATCTTGCCTTAAAAGCTTGGAATATAACAAAATTTCATAAGAAGCCACCGGCACCCGTAGAGAAAAAGAGTCTTATCCAGAGATACCGCCTTTGCTACCAAGTTTTATGTTTGGTCTTGTACAATCTCTAAGCCATTTTTGTGCTAGAGAAAGAAAAACACCCGCAGTACTGAAAATTGTAAATAAGACCATCATTTGAGCACCAAAATGAAGAGAAAATATTTCAAGCTTGTTTCATATTGTCCTGAAGAAGCGTGTTCTGTAATTCAAAATAATGAGAAGAACTATGTAGTTTAGGCTGAAGACTGATTCCCGAAGATTACATTTGATTCTCAATTCCAACTCTGCAACCTTAGGAAATACAACTTAATCTTTTTACTTAGATCTCACTGTAAACTGCTTTACAATAGTTCACCTAGGATTCATCCACCTCACCGGTGTTTTGTGGCAATTAGCTGGACAAACTACACAGAAAAAAATGAAACAAAATCCCAAAATGATAAAGCAAACCTTATCAAAGGATATAAACCACACATATCTTCACTTTCAAAATTCTCTTCAAGATACTTCATCATCACAGTAAAAAAACCCAGCCTTGACTCTGAGTTCAAGGTTGACTGAATTTCGTCACACTCTCAACCTTCCAGATCCTGTTAATTCAAATTATTAATTGGCAGATAGCCAGAAGAAGAAGGGGAGGGGAAACCTAATTTGTGCATGTGCTTATACAACCAAAAATTCCCTTTACAACTGCTTATCTCCATATTCCCTCTGCTCATCTTCCAGAAAAGCAACAAAATAAAAGCAGAAGCACTGTCCTAGTAGATGAGAATAAAGTGCTGAAAATATAATCCCTTTTCCAACAACTGCAGAAACACACATTCTTGCCTTTTTTGCTCTCCTTGTTTTCACTGCTGGTATTAGTTGTTATTTTTTAACTGCTGCACAATATGGCAAGTCCCTCTGACAGGAGATGTAAAGCCAAAGCCTCTTTCCCAAAGAACTTTCAGTTAAAGCTCTTGACTAAACCCACTGGAGCTATTAAAGTAAAGGATGAGATTTTATGGCTCTCAAGTGAAGCAGGGGCATGACAGCGATCCTGAGGTACTGAGAACCTCACTGCTTTCAGCTCTAAGGAAGGCACAGTTTAAAAGGAAGAAGAGGAGGGATGCAGGGGGCTACATGCAAATGCACAAAAAATGGGTTTATCCACTTTCTAAGCTTGCTCTTTCTTACGTCACATCCCACAATTATTTTTGCCCTTTCTAATTTCTTTGCCATGCTTTTAAAAATTCATCATTTTGCCTTAGTTTTGGGGGTATTCAGAATGAGCGTTATCTTTACACTAGGGTGGCTGAAAATTTGCAGTTTTCTATTTCCAAGACACAGCTGACTAAACCTGGCAACATTTACAGTATCTGCTGAAATCAATACCTGACTTCCTCTAACTATTCTAAGCATTAATTAGATAACTGACAATAAAACAAAAGAAAAAAAGAGAAAAAAAGGAAAAGATATGATGATCACTGTCCTCTGCCTACCTTTGATATCAGTCACTTTTTACTGCTACCATTGAAAGAGTGAGTGGTTATGCCTGGAAATATTTGTAGCATAAAAAATACACAAAAATTTATACTCAATTTTTACAAGTAATGTAGGCAATAGAAGTGCTGGAGCTAAAAGCAATACATGAAATAAAATAATCATTTAGGCTGGAAAAGACCTTTAGGATCATGAAGTCCAAGTGTACAACAATGGTGTTCATATGCCTTGCAATTTGTTCCTTGCTGAAACCCCTGTGGACTCCTGACAGCCAGAAGCTGGAAGCCTGGGAGGTCCCAGCTGTCATCACAGTGCAGGTGACCCCAGGAGGCTGCAGGACACTTATGGAATGGTAGAATTCCACTGTCAGGAGCTCAGCCATGGCTGGGCAGATTTAATACAGCACTGTGGCCTTGCTGGCCACAGTTTTGCACTTCTTGCTGTATGGCCTACAAAGTCTTTTGAACAAATGGTATTACGGACTTTGAATTTTATGTTGCTCTTCACTGTATTATTGCCATAGTTAGTGGGAATAAAATTGACTTCAGGAAACCAAAGGTCAACCTGCTGCAGTTTTTTTTCTTGCACATTACTGCTAAAAAGAAGTTGTGTCAAAGTGCAATTAACTCTAATTTGCAGGGACAATACTTCAATGCCCCTTTTTGCAGTGCTGTTGCCATAGATACGAACAGCTGTATCTTTCCAAAACTTATTCAACCATTTGTCTGTTTCACAGGGAACGTGAGTTAGACCTTACTGTCTTTTATCAGCATGGACTGTGGCTAACAGTCAGAAATGCAGTGAACACTCTCTTGTTACCACATGCATCAGCACCAGTATTTGGGGGAGCTAGTCATATACGAAAGGTATCTCAGCTGGAAGCTATGCTGTTACTTTCCAAAATCTGTATGCAAACTCAAAGCCATAATTTAGCCTTTAATGTAATCAAATACTCTTTGAACATGAGGGGAGTAACAGTCTGTTTCAATAGGCTCAACATTCAATTTGAATCTTTCAAAAGATAGTTCACCATTAAGCACAGCATACAGAAAACCATTTTGCAATTGCTCCCCTTCCTCCCAATTCTTTATGTATTCAGAAATACTTCAACTGTCCTGCCAGCTCCAAGAGGTAATTTCACTTGGAAAAAAGATGCACCCTGTCAACCCTTTCCCAAGCTCCAGGCTTCTGCAAAATCCAATCCTATCTGTACTACATACAGTAAGCAACCACATCTTGCTTTAAGTTTTGACCTTATCCTTTTACCTCTGTTTCAGCTTGGTGGGCCTAATTTAAGTAGTGATTTACTAATTAGATGAAAAAGCATTTAAAATGCCTGCAAAACTAATCAGGAATCAAGTCCCAGTGACTACTTCACCTTCAATCGCCTAATTTCCGTAGCTTTTCTTATATGCAAGGGAAGTAAGAGGTTCACGAGCATTCTTCTAATAGCCCAGTTCTTTTCTGCTTCCAGGTCTGTTTAGTAACATTCATTGTACTGATCTGGTGTAATACATCTGGGGATGGGGGAACATAATATTGACTGGTTTTATTCCAATACTGGGCTGAAAAGCCTGTTAATTATGTAGAGATTACACATCACCCGCAGGAAATGACTGTTGTTTTCAAGTGTTTAATTGAAATCACTATAGGAAAAAAGTAACTGTGCTTTTAAAGCAATGCCAACAACTTCTTATATATTGTCTATTACCCATAAGGAAATGAGGTAATTCTAAGGGCAGAATGATAATTTTTATCTGCTATATTAGTTAAAAATACTACATGGTAATGAAAAGCTATTCTGCATTGTTCAAAACAAAACTAAGAGTGGCTAAATTAATAGAACTGTTCGGACGAGAAGGTACAGTATATGACAAATTGTCGTTGGTTTTAGGCTGTTTTATGCCTAGTTTTTAGGCTCAGATAATACAAAAAACAACAGTCGGAAAACGTGAACACAGATGTATGAATTTATCTGTTTTATCAGTTCAGTTCTAGTTTAAAGCAGTTTAAATGAGCTTTGATAACGACAGGCGATGGGAGCAGATCAAATGGCGCAAGTGATTTGATTAGGTCCCTGCTAACCATCACGGGTAGATTTAATTTAGAACGGTGCGATCACGTCTGATTGTGGTCAACAGCTCTGCACCTGCCTTCCGAGGTGACACCTTCATAGGAGAGAGACTGAGATCTGCTGTATTTGCAAGGAGTTTAGGAAAATCACCCATTTTAAGCATCTGGTATCTTCCCAAGACAAAAAAAAAGTTCAATAAAGAGAATGATGCAAGTTTCTAGAACACTAAGAAATCACACAGTGAATAAAATCTGCTGCGTAAACTCCAGTCACCGAAAAGCATAATTACAATTATGTAAACAAGCCCTGGGGCTGACTTTAGTAGTTAACTCAAGCAACTGGGACAAAGCCACAGCAAAAAACATACACCTGAAAGATTTCATCAATGAATCTACTCCAGAAGTAATAGACTTGCCACAGTACCAGAAATCTTACTTCCTCCATCCCTGTAAAAACTAGGCCACTCCTATTTTGCTCTCTCTTTCAAAGGGACATACAATTCTTCTTGAAAGAACAATTCTTCTACAATTCTTCTTCTTGCATAGCAACAATTGTTTAAATCAGTACAAATGTAATCTCATTTGTCTCCAATATTCTTGTGTCAAAATATTAGGAACACAAAACATAATGATGCAGACCATTATCTATGAGTTCTTAATGCTCATTCTCCTGTGAAATCCTAACCAAACCTGACTTAAGAGTCAAGAGAAAACACGTGCCAAGATGCTGGACTCCAACAAAGCTGACATACTCTTTATCCAAGCTGCTGTATGAAAGGCAAGAGCATGCACTGATTACAGGACAGGTGACCAAAGCAAGAAGAGAGCTCTGAGGGACATGGCACCACAAAAGCTTTGGAGAATGATTGAAATAATATCTGCAAGACAAATGGAAACTCTGTGCAAGGAGATTTTGCAATTTCTCAAAACATGATTTTGATGAAAAAAGTTAAGATAAAGAAAGATGATTAATTTATTGGAAAAAAATAGGAAGAACGGTTGGCAAATTTGTATTTATACAAAGCTGGTAATAGGCAGTAACAACGGGCTTAATACCAAGGCTTTTTTTCCCTCATTTTTTGATTTTGGCCACACTAGCTAATCAAACATCTACGGAGAAGAGAAATTCAGAGGGTCCCCAGGCTTAGGCCTCCCAGCCAGGGGTGTCAGACAATTCCCTCCTCCTCTTTCACTTAACTTCCCTGACCCAAATGCATCTACTGATACCATTTCTTGGAGCACAATTTTCAGATTGATGGCACCACAAATAGCTTTGCTTCCTTGACTTTTGCTGCTCTGGCCTAGGGTTATTATTTTAAAAATCAATATAGTATTTGTTACTTTTCTTTTTTTTTTTAATGATCTTTGCATAATTTGAAACACCTACTTATGGGGAGAATTTTCACTCTTTGAGCTTGCAAAGACTGTATATATTAACAGACTTCCAAAGCATTATCTGATTAGGTTAAATTCGAAACATTTGGGCTTACTCTTAAGCAGATAATTTACAAAGATCTGTAAGTACCTAGAGAGAAATCAAATGCTTGCATACATTACAAGGAAAAACAGCTTCCCCAGTTTACTACTAAACAACGATTTATCAACTTAAATTGTTTAAAAGAGTAATCTAACTATGATTAATAGCTTGACATAAACCTAGAGCTCTTTAAAGGAAGAAAATGAACAAAATATCGGAATGAAATAAATTACCTGGAAATGTTTGAGGCAATGTTTTGTGAAAACATGGCTGGAAAGACTTCATGTATCAGATACCAAGCTTACACTTAGTCATATTTTAACACAGCTGAACTTTTGACTCAAAAAATAAAGAATTTGCAAACAAAAATCATGAAACTAGAAGTGCAAAATGAGATATTGTACTAAAACCTGAAGTAATTTATTTTTAAACCTGAGATTAATTTACATTTGAGGTCAAATTTTGAAGCAAATTATTGAGCCTTAAATGACCAAAGATATTTAATATCTATATTTATGGAATGGAATCACATTAGGAACAAGAAGACACACTGTTGTGCAAGGCCACATTACAAAAAGGTGCAATGTACCCTTCTTTTGTGCCAGTAAAAGAATTATTATTTTTGAAAAACGATGCTCTCTTCTTAATATAGAAGAAAAGATTCATCTCACGGTCAACTCCTTGCTATACCTTGACCTGGAACAGTATTTCTGAACTAGCAGTCTAGAAACTGCCAATAATTACTGTGGTAGGAATACTTCTTCATACAGACTGCTGTTTTCCTAGAATTGTCAACTGCACTTAATGGGACATATTCTAAACACCCATTTTGAGATAAACCACTGAGAACATAAGGTTTCCTTGATGCATTTTGCAAGTTTCAAGAGGTAGAATTGGTTACTAAAGGCAAAATTGCACTAAGAATCTGTAAAATGCGACTGTAAATAAATTTCGTCTTTTATATATTATACATTTTTCATAATTGCCTGTCTAGACAAAAGTATTACTAAATGTGTGGTATACTATATACGTATAAAATTAAAAGATTAAAGACACCTGATATATAGTGTAGACAGTTCAGCATAAAAGTTAAAGCATTATTTGAAGGCCGGTGACCTGGGAAGTTTCAATTGTTTGGGCTTTTTCTAGCATCTCAGATGAAGCTAACCTCAGGTTTTGCTTGGCACTTTATAATTCAATGAAGAGAGAAAATGTCTAACCAGAGTCTTGGACTCACTTCAATCAGTAAGAAAGATGCCAGTGGCCTCAAATCAGCTATTACTAAAAAGGATGAGTATACAGTACAAACTGTTCAAAGCCTGGTGTCATTGCCATTGTGTTTACAAAGAGTTCTCTGAGTCAGACTGGCATTCTTTTCTGTGTTGCAGAGAAACAAAAATATCTTATATTTTTAAAATTAGTTTTACAATGTTGAATGTAATCACCCTTTAAACATACAAACCAAAAAAAAAAAAAAAAAAATTTTTTTTTTTTTTAAATCAAGGAATGTAAAAACGATTAGGGTGAATCATTATATCCAGAAACCTTGATTACAGGGGGAACAAAGTAGAGACTAGACAGAAATTATTCCACATTTCCTTGATCAGAGATATACAATCATGCTATAGATGAAGACAGCTATGATTGATTATTCTGTTTATTAGGACTGCAAGCTGGTTAGATAAAAGGGAAATTAATTTGTGCATGCGTCACTTAAACTAAGCTTATTTAAACTGATTTAGGTTGACGATAAACACAATTCATGTTACAGACATTTGGGATGCTTGCTAAATCACACTGTAGGTCACAGAGCAACCAATAAAAAGGTGTTAACCATTTCAGATATAACAAAAATTACAAACCCACTTTGTTCTATTACAACAGAGATGTTTGGGAGAGGGCCTCCCCTGTTCTCCTGATATTTTATGAGTAGGTGCCATCCATACTAACCCGATCTCCAGAACCATTTATTAGGAGAAGGTACAGCACTATACAACCCTGGGCAGCCATCTCACGTGTGAAGGTCTCAACACAGCAGAGGTTATTCAAAGGCTATGGGCAAGTCAATAAAAGACTATTTTGAGACATACTGCACAAATGGTGGCACCAGTATAAAACCAGGCATGCTGCAGCTGTTTGCCTCTGCTCCTCACCTGGAGTTTACTGTCCCTGGCAGCTGAACTAAACTAACTGAGCTAAAGACTGACTGATCTCTCACTGCATTCTTTAAAGTTAGAACATCCTGGTAGCTTTAAGAGACTTCAGCAAGAGCTGGCTGGGAATGGACTTTGTGCTAAAACAGGGCACTCAAGTGCTTTGCTCTTACAGCTCAGGTGTGGGCTCTGTGAGACCTTAAATCACCTCAGCTTTTTCTGTGGTGATCACTCACTCTCCAAATATGCCATTACAACAACTTTACTAGTCACTGTATTCACATTTGTGGAAAAAACCAAGCTTGGACCAAGGTCCTTGATTACAAAGCCAAGTGTGAACCTGTGACCTCAGTGTGTAAGTAAAAACACAGTATCAGTGATGACATGTTTGCAAATCCATTTTGATTAATTATACCTGAAATATCTCCAGTTTACACCAAAGAACTACACCTTAACTCTCACCACTACATAACATAAACTTTTGAGAAAAAAATAATAATTTTATTTCTTTTCATTTACAGCATTTAGAGTGAAGACTAGACAGTAAAATACCAGGTGAAAATGTTCACAGGCTGATTGACGATGGAATTTCTTCTGAAATTAACTGATGTTATTCTGTATATTGGGCACAAACTTTTAGCATGTACTATCTATATAACAGTATATTTATCTATAAATTACATTCATACTCCATTAAATCAAAGCAGTTCAGATAGGAACAAGGTCATACAAAAATGCAAATGGAAATGCAGATCCTGTACATCTCCAAGGTTTAATTAACAACTTATTGAAAAAACAATTATATTATCTGTCCTGTTTCTGTGTGGGATGGCGGCATGAGACATTCAGATTATTCAGGAGCATGTTTAACTAGACCGCCTGCAGTAATTCCATTTCTACACCATGGTTAAAATAATTCAGTTTAAAATGAAAGCTTTGTTTGAATCAACCTTTAAAAAGCACAAAATCCTATTTGTCTTCAGAGGAAAACTGTCCTAGCTCTGTTTGGGAAGCAGCCAATTTACTGCACGTACACAGTCCCTCACTACAGGCAGGTCGCAGAGGGCACCGTGTCTCGGGACTGTGCTACACACATGGTGTGTGCACGGGACCTGTCCGAACAAATGGACCTGAGCTTCCCGAGAGTGCTGCAGCCTCAGCTGAATTCACCGACCTGGGCGTATTTCTGCAGCTCTGCCCAGACAAGCTAAGCAGACTTTGGGTGAATGAAAAAGCACTGTTGACCTGTGTGAAGTCTTTGCTGGGCAAACTCAGAGGAGCAGTTTTGGGCAAGGCAGAGCTCCACCTCCCCCTCCTTGTGGCACGATGTTTGCTCATGAAGGTATGAACCTTTCACTTCAGTTGGCACTCCAGGTGAACTAAATATATACTTATTAATGACTACAACAAAAATTGCCTTTCCCCACTTTGCGTATCTATTATTAGCACTTTCAAGTGACTGGCACAGTGAATGTGATATCATAATGTGCTCTACAAATCAAATGGCAGAGTATGGGATTATCACAGTTCAGTCATACAAGGTCTGAGCTACGCCTTAAATAATCACCAGCTTAGTCTAAAAATCAAAGGATAAGGCATTTTGGCACCTCATTTGGGAATGCCAGCATCCTCTTTACTATCATCGAAAACCTTCCTTGAAACCTTAGCTGTGTTAAAGAAAAAAGATTTTAGAAAAAGCACAATAATTTTATTCCAGTAGAAGTAGTTTAAAATCGTACTGTGTAAGAGAAAGGCTCAAAGCAAGTCTCTTAGAAGGTAGCCACAACTGGAGAGTTTCATCTCTCCACCACAATGTAAAATACACAGGTCCATGTTCTAGCTACATACACTTTTTTCTGACCTGGTTGATAGCCCAAAAAGTACTAATTAATATTTCACGAATAAAATCAGAGTTCAGATAACCATGATTCTCCAAGTAGCAAGAGAAGTACCAGGGAATATACAAATAAAATTCTGCTTAAGCCACGAAACAGCTACGAATTTAAAGAATGTTCACGTTATTTTAAAATTTGCTTACTTTAAAAAATATTATTACAACAGTTCACTATTTTTCAGTTAACAGTTATGATGCCATGAGACTTTCAATAATAACCAGTGAATAGTGAATGCTGACAACACTTGAAAAACAATGTTAGAAAACAAAATCAATACAGAGTTTATTAATTAAACCTGAGAATTACAAAGGATATTGTTTAAAAGCAGTTTGATTTTCTAGTCCATAAATCTAACTGACCAATAAAATTATTCGATGGGATCAGGTGCCAACAGTAACTTTTGTTAACATACAGAAAGTCTCTGTACCCTGTGCCTGTGCAGTATCACTTCTAAATAAATTGAAAAAAATCATTGAAAATTAGTAACTGTAAAAAACTTATAAAAGCTGTTCTGGAACAGTATTCATGGGGGTATTACGGTACTCTTCTGGATCATGCAGCTGCAAGCAAACTTTTAGTTTATAGTTTCTCTTACTTACTTTGTATAAAATGCAGTGTTCTTCTTATGCAGAAAGAAGATACGTACTTCCTCAAAATAACATATCTTGGTGCTAACTTATGTATAATGGAACATTCTTCTCAATCACAGCAAATTAATGCTTCTGAAAAAATACTGTTCTGGAAACTTTTTTTAAAGAAAAGAATATTTTCTTATATTAATCTGTGTCTCTGCACTTCTAGCAACAGTCACAACTTGCACTACCACATTTCATTTGTGATATTCCTAAACTGCACCTATTCCAAGCTCTTTGAACAACAGAAATTTGCTGATATGCTGATACATTTGAAGTATCCTCCACTACATCCTATCCATCTTGTTCTTAAATTCAAAGTAACTAATTCATACAAGAAACATAAAACTAGAAAAAGGCGACCTGTTTCTTCCTAGGTATCATGTGCATACACCTACTTTTCCAAACTGAACTTCCCCAACCTTTCATTTCTTGACATCTAATTTCGCTTCATCTCTTTGCTTCATCTTGCTTTTTACAAGGTTTTCTAGTCAAAATTCTATAATTCCCTATGCATTCATACAACACATCACACATGATCCTGATAAAGCTGACCTCCCATCATTGTCACACCTATCATACCAATAAACAGTAATCAATAGTTATCATTCTGACCGCTGGGGATATCTCCACTAAGAGCCAGACAAAGGATATGGAAGATGGTACTCTACATTATTAGCACCATTGTTGCTCAAAATTACTGATAATTCAGGATGTTAAGGTCTTGAATTCATATAGATAAAATGCTGCAGATCCCAGAAGGATATAGTGTTGGCAATTTGAGATAAAGCAAACCACCAAACCGTATCAGAGAACTGGATGATCTGCTTAACTATGCATTTGTGAAACATGAAAAGAACTATGAAGGATGTTCACCTGAGACAAGTAAGCTTGAAATGCCTTGCAGTCAGTAGTAACTCATCAGGCACTCCCAAATTTTATTGCTAGAATACATATTGAATGCACAGGCCCAGAGTGTAATTATTATTTTGGTATTTGAAACAGTTTAGTTAATAGCAAGCATGGAAGTTCATTAGCCCAGTAAACTAGGGAAAAATTTTGCATTTGGGAGGAAGCACAAGGGTAAAAATGTGGAGAACTCTCCCTACCCCACTGCCACCAGGGACCAAAGGTAATGATTAAATAGTCCAAAAAAGGCAACCTGTGGCAAAAAAATCATACTCTCATTCTGGGTTAAGGGTGTAATTAGTTTGAAATATAGATTACACTTTAAAACCCAATGAAATTAATTCTAATAGGAAAATCTGGCTAATTGAAACAGCACAAGACCTCCAACTTGGGATTCATGTTTTAAAGGAATACAAACACGCTACACAAAAAACCCCAAACAAGCAACACATATTTTCTTCTAAGAAGAAAAAAAAGCATTTTTAGAGATAAGGAGGCCATTAGTAACCAAAACGAATGTTAAAAGACAACTTTAAATTAGTGCACTGCGATAATTTGTGCCTTTAAAAGTCTTAAAAGTGTTTGTGAGAGGATCATTTCAATGATGCTAATTTTCAATACATTTTGGAGCATCAGAGAAATTCAGTAAGACTGTTAGCATTTTCTGCCAATATTTGAGGATGGTAAGTGGTACGATCTCAGTAATTATAGAGCTTTATGTCATTACTAATCTCAGGCAAAATAACCACCAAACTGATAAAAGATAAATTCACTGGGAAATTACATGAACAAAACTGATGCCAGTCAACACCACTTCATAGAAACTTGCTAAATAAAATAGAGAATTTTATTTAATCATCTGATAAAGCTACAAACTATGGTCAGCAGATGTTATTCCATAAATGAAACACACAGACTTTTGAATGGCATTTACCTTACAGCCACACAAAACTCAGAATAAGAAATTATTATTAGTATCATCAAATGTGATTAAGATATAGATACGAAAAAGTAGCTGTTAACAGGAAATAATAATTGAAAAAGTGCTCTACATTCCTCCAATAAAACTATCCAGTACTCACTCAGCAGTATTTAAGACTATCATCAACAATACAAAAGTAAATACTGTTGATAGCAGTAATGGCACAAAAATTGTCAAACTGGTCAGCAGAGGTAGCGGAATTATTATCCAGAATAATATGGATTTCTTTGTACAATGGGGACAGTGTATTACAGCCAAGCAGACTTATGTAGCAAGCAAGAAACAGTGTAGGTAATACCCAGAAAACAGTGCACAGAAGCCACAGGCTTACAAAATACATACAATCTTAATGGCATAGAAACAACTCCATACAAATGACAGTGAAGCCTGTCAACAAAAGGGAGTAATAAACCTCCCACACATGTAAGTGCATAAGACCAGAGGTACTACTTTAGTTCACAGCATTAGTGGTACTGGAACAGTGAATATAGCTATATAGTCCCTGCACTGTGCTCCCAAAATGGCAAAGATCTTGTTCGTTCTCTATAATTCACCAAAAAAGGGGAAGAATTCTGTACATCCTTAAGATGCTAACCAGAACGCCCCACATGCTGCTATTAGCACAGAAACTCGTGCCGAAGGAGCACAGCAGCAATTTGAAAATGCTGCAGAGAACCAATGAATGTTACATGAACACAGAAACAGTCTCTGATTCACTGCAGGAGAATAAGACTGCTCAGGCCTAAAGTTAGAGCCCGGGCAGTACTGATGGTGATGTAGGTACAGTGGCAACACAGATCTTGCTGCTGATGTGTTTTGGGGTTGTTTCCTACCATAGCAATTACTTAAGACCAAAGCCACTCAAAGAATTGTACAGTACTTCTTTGCTTTGCTTCTTCAATCTGTATCTTAAAAATCAACCCTGAACAAACGCAGACTTTCTGTCAACTGCCTCTGCTCGAGAGAGCTGGACTGCCACAGCCTTAAGTGACAACACTAGCAGAAGTCCATCATCACGTGTGTGCACAGGACCTGACTGGCTGGGTGACTTCACCAAGGAAAAACGTGACAGGACAGGTAATGGCGTGCCAGAGGTGAGCTCTTATTTGGCGATTCCTTTTGGCTTACCTGGTCGTGAGACCCTTGAGCTGCTGAATGCTGCTCCTCGCAGGCTGCTGTCAAGAGTCTGGGGGTTTGAGTTACCATGGAGATCACCGCATCTGACAGCTGAGGGGGCTGCAATGAGAGACAGAGGCACCCATCAAACCAGTGTCCATCACCTCATCAAAACATAAGAACTTGACTCCTTTTGTTTCTGGCATGCACCAAGGTCCGAGCTCCCAGATTAGGAGCTTTGGCTAAATTGTAAGGGGAAAAAACCCAACACTCATCACCAAAAGAGAGGTGAGGGCAATCTCCAGTGCCACACAGTATTTGAGCACTTTGCAAAGCCATGCACTTTTTCAAGAGCTTGGAAGTATCCAAATACACCATGAGCTTGACTCAACAATTTTCAGCGTCTCTGGTCAAGTATGACAACAGCAAGCAATTCACCCAGAACCACTGCTGAGAACAGGACTGAAACGCCAGTCCGCTGCCTCAGAACAGTGGGACACACAGAAGTGCTCCCTCAGAAAGCCTCCAGTGGGAACTGACTGAGCGTCATCTCTGTGCAAGAAGTAAGTAGGCAAAAGAAGTCACCTTCTTGAATGTTTTTGGGGCAAGGCTGAAGGCAAGCATTTATGAAAATCAAACATGAAAGACAGTCTGGCATTCTTCTGAAATAATAAACCTATTTGCAGACTTTTCCACGCCTGCCAACAAGCATGATGAGTAAAGCCTTATTTCTTATTTCCTTTGCCATTTCAGCACCACGTACACGGACTAGTTTCTTATTCTTCTGTTTCAAGCCTTAACTCTTATGCTCAATTTTTGTCTATGTAATTTAATAATTAAATGCTGTAAAGTGAAATGAAATATTCATTGGAGACTTTTAAAATTAATTATCCTCTTCCACACCAATGTCTGACAGCTTTCAAAACTATTGCCTGGTTTTCTCTGGGATAGAGTTCATTTTCTTCCTAGCAGCTAGTACAGCTCTGTATTTTGGATTCAGTATGAGAGTAATGTCAGTAACACAGTGATGTTTTAGCTGTTGATGAGCAGTGCTTACACTGAGTCAGGACTTTTCAGTTTCCTGTGCTCCGTCAGTGAGCAGGTGCACAAGAAGCTGGTGGGAGCATGGCTGGGACAGCTGACCTGGTCTGGCCAATCCATGCCACACAATGTCACACCCAGTATATGAACTGAGGGAAGCTGGCTGGGAGGGGCTGTTCACTATTTGGGGCTGGGCTGGGCATCAGTCAGCAGGCGATGAGCAATTGTATCGTGCATCACTTGTCCTTTTTGGATTTTATTTCTCTCTCTTGTTATCTCCCTTTCAATCACTATTATATTTATTAATATTATAATTAGTATTGTATTTTACTTATGAATTACTTATTTCCATTATTAAACTCATCTTATCTCAACACATGGGTTTTACTTTTCTTCCGATTCTCCTCCCCATCCCTCTGGGTTGAGTAGGGGGATAGAGCAAGTGGCCATGTGGTACTTCCTTACTAGCTGAAGTTAAACCACAACAACTATACATTAAGTATCATTTTATGATATAATCAATTTAATAGATAACATATTTAAACACATAATCAGGAAAAGCTTTCATAAATCCAGTTCTAATTCTCAGTCTGCAGTACTACAACATGTTCTCATTACTTCACCGTGAGATAAGTACACCGTCTAACCAAATACAACTACTCACTCCAGAAAGAGTTACATCTATCCTAATCGGAGATGAACGACTACACAAGGGACAATGCTTGCCTATTGAAGCATCACAAACTATTAGCAATACATCAGCTGGACAGCCACAGTTTTTCGGAGTTAGTCTACTGAATGCATATAAATCTTCATCTATGTGGCTATGTATCTAATCACCTGTCTAATTCTCTAATTCTCAGATGGCATTCTGAGCTGACTGTTCTCATTTCTCCATCTCATCTTTTTTTCCGGAATTATTGACTGGTTTGGTTCGAAGGAACCTCAAATATTAGCTCATTCCAACCCCCCTGCCATGGGCAGGGACACCTCCTACTAGACCAGATTGCTCAAAGCCCCATCTAATCTGGCCTTGAACACTGTCAGGGTTGCAGCATTGACAACTTGTTTCCCATCTCATTTTTCCTGTGGAAAGCATGTCATGTTTATGCAAAATACAGTATTCTCAAGAAGCATAATTACATGTAAATATAAAATCTGAAAATCCAAGCAACTATTAGAGGATGTCCCATGCCTTAAACGAAAATTGTTAAGAGTACTATTATACTAAAATTATCTCTATTCAGTACTCCGACGTTATGCTATGCAACAGTAACTAACACACACTGAGCCTGCTCTCATGTCAAATACCAGGGTAATAACTGGCTCATCTGGGCTGAATGCTTCTGCAAGATTCATCAAGTTTAAAGGACACTGTAGAATACCAGATACTCATACTGGAGCACTGTGGATGAATCAGGGTTATTGAAGAAATTCTGTTAGTGCTTTCCGTCATAATTATACTCATAAACTGTATGAGTCATGCTTTCATTTGTTCTGTTTACAAATCTTATAAACTGGACCACTGGTGGTTTCTACCAGTGACAGGATCACTTAAAGGCTATTCACCTTGCCACAGTGCTGCAGAGGCAGAAGGCATCAGTGCAGGCAGCACTGGTAACACAGGCTGGAAGAGCTAATCACATCCTTTGGTCAGACCAGCTTTGGTTACCTTGCAAGACAACTTTTTGGGGAATACTAGCTCTCTACTGAAAAAGTGAAAAGCAAAGTAAAAGAGACATATTAGAGGTGAAAAGATATCATTATCATTTCATTACCTGTAAGTGTCAGTGACGCTTTACCACCTCATGTGAGTACATATATGTATTGATGATTGCAATAATCATATGCTATCATATACCCCTACCCATAATGTTTTACTCAACAACAAGAGTTTTTTCAAATCTGATTTCATACAGAAGTAAATACGAATATGAGCTTTGAAATAAACAGCAGGCAAAGACAAAAATGTTCTTTTAAACTTTCATTTGTAATATCAGCATTACAACCTATCATTACTTACAATAGGATAAGGCTGTCATAATTTACAAAGAAATTGAAAAAAAATCCATCACCAGAGAACACAGAATACAGCTGCAAAAGTGATTAGAACAGTGTAGAAAGTACTTTAATATGAAATATCTGGAGAGTTCCACTGGTATAGTTTATCACAAAAAAAAAAAAAGACGGATGACCTAATTACAGCACTTAAGTATTTTCACTGGGAGAATATACTAAGTACCAACTGGCTTGTTAATCTAGCAAAGGGTTTGCATAAAACAAATCAGCATCTGGAAGCTGACAAGAAATTCAAATGAGAAATAAAGCACATGCTTTTCATCACCTGTGACTAACCATTAGTGCAACTATCCAAAGGAGAATGCAGAGATTCTCCATTTGTTGATGCCAAGCTTTAGTAGAACTTTCCCAGAAGATGAATTTTTGCGAAAACACAAGATATCCTGTAGTCGTACGAAAGCTACAGTGTTTCATACAGATAGACAAAGTCTGCAATACAGAGAAAGGGAGATTAGGTGATGTAGCCATCCTTTTGTGTTCATATATTAAATATATTATGATCAAATATGAACTGGTTTTGTAACTAAACTCTGGGTGGCGATGAGCACTGTGCATGCTGAGCTTCTGGTGCTAGCAAACAGTGACATACCTGTGCATATATACACACAGTGAGAGAGGGAGTGTGCGTTCAGGCCATGTGGAGTCAGACAACTATTGCCATCTTTCCAGAGACAGGTGGACTAAAACCTGCTGGAATAATACCCCGACTTCTAATTTAGGAAGCTTACTCTGTCCTCCATGAGCCGAAAGGACTCACTCACAGGAGAGCAGCAGCCGGAGCTCTCTTCGCAAGGGTCACTTAGGGCCTCACTCAGATGACTGAAGGCAGGCAATACAAATTCAGCTCTCTGAATCTGTGTGTGGAGCAATAAATAACAGTGCTTCACGTTATTAACTACTTGCCTGTCCTGTCCCTGTGGACAGTAAGCTTTCTGGGCAGAAAAACCTTCTTATTGGGGTATTTCCATGGGTTAGCCAAGCAGTTGCCCGCCTCAGCTAAAACCCAGGAGCTGCTGTGGCCCCACAGCAGTTTGTTTACAGCTCTCTCCCTGCAACAGCAGCCTCACTCTGGGCACACAAGCAACATGGACTTCTTGCAAAGGGACAATGGAATAAGAAAAGGAAAAAAACCACAAGTAATGGCCTGAAGGTTACACTGGTGTCACAGTGAAAAGCTCAAAAATTTCACCCCTTTAGCAAAGGATAGGAAAGTTATTGGACGTGTTAATTTAGCTAGCATTTGTGCTGTTGCTCACCTATGCCTTGGGCTGCTAAGCATCAAGAACCATGTTTAAATATCAACCAAAAATAACAGTCAAAAAAATTCTTTCCTTTTTAGTAATTGTAAATCTGGTACACAAGGTTTGACTTTGGATTTGCACTATGTTTGAAAACACAAAAGTCAACCTATGCAAACGCATTCATTGATCTCCTTATCTCTCAGCTCCTCCATTGGATGCAATCTCCGCGAAGCAAAACCATGAAAAACCCCGGCACCACCTCCCACGTGGGCAGTTGATGAATGAAGTAAGTCACCAACCCCTCTGCGACTGTCCCCAGTGCCAGTTTAACTAAAGAAAAGCAAGGAGGCCTCTGCGCCCTGTTCCCGCAGCGCCGGCTGGGGCAGGGCAGAGGACAAGCCCCGTGTCAGGGACAAACGGCACAGCATCATTTGCACTGAGAAGTCAATGCAGGCATGTTCCTTACAGGAGGGCTGAATTTGGTGCTGCCCTTAGTGGGCCACAGACAAAACGGTGCATTTATCCTCTGCTTCATACGTAGACTTCCTTTTGCAGGCACTTGAGCAACTTTAGGAAACTGAAACTGGGGGCCAGATTTATAGGAGGCACTTGAAATTACCAGCTGGGCAGGTGGCCGGGATAAGGGCCCCCAAGTAGTACAGCAGCTTACTCTTGATTTAAACTTGGAGTAATCAGTCACATCATTTTGGAAGTGAATTCTACTCAATTCCTCTAAACAGATTTAGCTGCTTAAATATTTTTCCAGCATGATTTATATTTAAGTACTATTTCTGCATAGTTTCAGCTAAATAATTTTATTTCGTTTTACTAAACCATATAGATGAGGAGAAACCAAATGAGGGCCATCACTATCCTGTTTCAGCATATTTCTCTTAACTCTTTCATAACCAAAAAAACATTAACTGGGTAACTAATTTATTATCCCAGTCTCTTCTGGCTTTTAAAGGCAGAAGAAAGTTTAAACGCTAATTAGGCCATCCTCAAAAGACACTGAATTACAAAAACAGAGACTGCATTATATCTCTGGGAAAGAAATGCAGGATACCTAGTGCACAACATTTTGCTTTCTTTCAAATTGATAAACAGCTTCAATATTTTCAAACTACCCCTGGTGGAGTATACTATACTATACTTTATAGAACTACACCATGACTATATAGAAGATTCTAACAGGACATCAATAATTATGCCACCCTTATGCAAAAAATAACCTAAAACGCATTTTCTAAAGCAATTCCTAAACTGTGTACAAATCAGTGAAGAGAATGTTCCAACACTTGCCAAACTTCTGCTGATGTGCTGGGGCTTTAGTTTCTTTACGGATTAATATAATGTATAAATATAATCACAGCAGTATAACCAGAGCTGTGGCTCCCCTGGGGCATGACCAGCAATCAGTCTGTACAAGGATCATGGATAACACCACAGACACATGGAGCAGAAACTAGGACCATCATTTTCAGCACAACACAACACAACACAACATAATGTGCTGGGTTTCTTTGTCAAGTTTCCAAGAGTACCTGTGCACTGGAACTGCAATCTCTGTTCAGAAAAACCCACACAATCTCTGAATATTAATGAATATGCCCTAAGGTCTTATAGAGTAAATAAACATCAGTTAATGGCTTGCTATGACAAAAAATTCCCGCTCTAGACACTTATGTACCTATTACTGCCCCACAGCTGCTTCTTCTAAAGGAAGCTATGAGAGATTTTTTATTTTAAATATACCACAGATGAATGCCCAGATTTGAAGAAGTAAACAAAGTCATGAGTCAATTAAAAATCAGAAAATCAACGTTGAAATAAATCTTCATTATAGTACTAGTGCAAAAAGCTTCCCCATGGTAAAACCTAAGCCAAAGCAACAAAAATACTCTCAGAAATAAACCACGTCTTTCCAAAAAAACTTAAAATACTTAAGACTTGAAAGCTTCTCCTCACACGCAACTCACAGAGCCTGGGCTGCCCCTTTGAAGCTAGTGTCTCAAGGGAAAACAAAACTGCAGGTGGAAACTCTTCTCATGTTTCATCTTAAATAACTCTGTCAAAGCTAGTGGACATAATGAAATTAAGAATTTCAGAAGCACTCTCATTAACTTGGCTATATTATGCTATGCCTTTTACGCAGGCTCCTCCCAAGATAAATTAACTCTTAGCAGCCCAAGCAGTGACTCAATCCAACCAGTCTTACAGCCAGACTGGAACTGACAGCATCAATTCTGAAAATCATTTACCACTGTCAGCACTTTGCCTGCACACACACACTGACAGCTTTAGCTTTTTTCTGCTTCAGCTGTGTATTTGAGTGTAGAAGATATTCTCTCTACCATGTGTAATAGTTTCATAGATAGGAGATACATGAGCTATCTACCATTATTTGATAGGCCAGAACTTTTAGTGATAATAATGGATTTATGAAAAGCTTAGCTGTCAGTAACCAAACCAGGAACCAAGACTGGAAATGCTTACTAATGTAAGAGGATTTTTTGCACTATGTCGATGGATTCATGGATGCTGTGGCCTACAACATAGCAATTCTGATACTTATTTTATCAGAAAGATATGTGAGTATCAAACAGCATAACATTTATTTTAGCAACCCTCAGGCAAACCAAATGCCATTTTTCAAATTAACAAGTCCAGATTTAAAAAAAAAAACAAACCCCCAAACTTCTCTCTTGACAGTAACTCATGAGATTTCTGCTGAACTTTATAACATGAAACAAAACCCACAGCATGTCTAGGACTGTTGTGATGGAAACATAAAGAAAGAAGTTTAATTATTATTTCTGTGGTAGTGCAGGTAGGTGGCAAAGAATTATCTCTTTCAGAAGCATTGAACTGTAATCCTCTCATTTGCCTATTTAGCTCTACCTCCGGCAAAAGCACAGAGGAAGAAACAGGAAAGAAAAAACACAGCCTCTTCTGCACTGCCCTAACAGTCACCATTACCAGATTTAAAAGTGAGTGCAAGCTTAAAAATAAAACCACACGATTTTGATTAATTCATGTAACTTTCGCCCTGGGTAGATCTGTCAGTCTAACCTAAGAAATGCACTTTCAAGTCTTTGGTCCCTAGTTGTGCAAATACTGCATTGCTTTCAGCATGCACACCTTGGAGGTGCCTAACTGCAGAGCACTATGTGGAAGGATTTGCTGTTTCCCACATCTGAATGACCCAAAGTCTGTAGAGGTTTCTCAAGGTGCATCAGTAATGTGAATTGCAGCCCGCGGCAAAGACAGAGCCAGTACAATTGTCTTAAACAAGGTTTAATATGTGTAGCCAATATCATCACCTTCGTTTTGGATTAGCTGTAGTTTCCAAGAGGTTTTGAAGGTAGGCTATGATGGGCACTGTGGTAATACAATCTTGATGTTGCAGAGGCATCAATAAATACTGCAAGGGCAGGCTTTAGGAAAAATTACTACAATCAACTTCGGAGGAGCAGAGACGGCAGGCACTTTGGACATGTGGCACGTGATTGGAAGAGCAGCTTTTCCCTAAAGGACCTTTTGGAACTTCATCTTGGGTGGAACATCAGCTACACATCACTGTAACAAGATGTGTCTATATATGTGATAATTAATATATTTAAGTCACATTTTTCCCCTTACATTATAGCAGTTGTACAAAATGCTCTAGGCCAGAAGCTGCTGAATCAGGAAATGGATCAAAAGCTAACTAAAATGCCTTTCTAGTTATTGATTCCTGCTCTCTGTTTCATGTCAGCTTCCTAGAATCCATCCAACACAAGCACGAAAGGGTAATGAGTTTCTGAACCCACACTCTAATAGTGCACACTGCATCAAAGCTTTCAGTAATTGCCTGGATGCTGCTTCCCAGCAGTACTAAACAACTTAAATATAATTAGCTGGAAGCCCTATGGGCTTCATTTCCCCACTGGAACACCTCTTACACTAATCCATTTATCAGGCTGACAGATGACTGAATCACTGGCGCTATGGACCCATTGTACTAATAATATTTCTCAACCTCACATTTTGGTTTGTGCTTTACCGGGTCCATTTTTGCAAAGGAAAAACCAGTGTTAAGAGTGGGGAGAGAACCAGACATATAACTCATTCATCTCTTCCCAGTACTGACCAATGTTATTTGTTTGATTAGCCTACTAAGTATAAAATGCTGGAGCTATCCGGCAGAAGATGAAAATTAAATGTATGCATTATGGAACTGTAGGATGCCAAAAATAATAGCGAAACACACAAACACTGAAAATACTTTTGGAAGTTTTCCAGCCATTCAGAAGTTTCAAGGGAAGTTTGCATAAGAGGACAATTTTCAGCATATCCTCCTGAAGATGGCCCGACTACAGCTGTCAAGCTAAAATTTCTTCATACTACTCACTTCTTGTACATCTTTCTGAACAATAGGTGACAAAAAAAAAACTTAAAGCTGTCTGAATTATACTGAATAGACATGAACTGAACATCACGCTGCCACAAAACTATGCACTTTGCAGGCTGCTAGAAAATTCTCATGAAAGTACAAAAAACATTTATTTCATTTCTTGGGCAGAATTTTCTAATGTTGTCATGAAATCCATGTCATCTAATTTCCAGACAGGTTTCAATAAGCGGACATCTCTAGAGGCTGAAATTAAGGAGACTGCTGAAATTATGGATACTGCTGAAATTATGGGGAGCCAAGGTCTTCCAAAATGTGCCATACTGTGGAAATGAAGTAACTGTAAAAATGCTAAATTCTCATCAAATTCTTTTAAATGATGAAAAATATTACTCTAGGATGTTATATGCTTATGCTTCCTTTCTAAGAAGTTGTGGGACAGGAAACAAAGGGACAAAGCTGGTAATGACCAGTAAGAAAGAGGAGTTTTAAAAGGTGCCCTTTTTCTAGATCCATTATACTGTGGTCAATAATCCACATTCTGGCTTGGAATCACAGGATCCAGCTAGAGTAGCAGCATTGTTTCATCTGTTTATTTCCTCTGGATGTTCTCATCACGGATACAGAAAATACTGATGTTGAAAAACAATAAAACAAGAAAGGCCTTCTTGTACTCTACGTGAGCCTAAACAATACGCTTTGCAGTAAAGCCAGCAGCCAACATTCAGAAATTCTCTTAAAAGTAGTACCACAAGTTAAAGTTAATTCGTGGACATCGGTATGAATTCAGAGTGAATAGGAAGCCTATCCTTGAACTTTTAACAACGAAATAAATAAGTAAAATATATTCAGCAATGTAAACTGACTTAGCTGGTGAATCAAGCAGCAGCAGCAGGATGAGGTACAGCTGGCAGTTCTTGGGAGCAGCACCAACCACCTCAAAACAAGGCCAAAAAACAGCATCTACTTGGACATTACTTGATTTTCAAAAATGCAATCACAGGTCTTTACACTACGTGGTAAAGTACTGAGCAGGTTATTAAACACTGAGCTGTTTGAGATTTCTTCATGTGAACCCCAGAGCAGAAATCTCAGTTTCACATGCACTCTCCACCCACTCCTTCCCTCCGGCCTGAAACTGGAAAACTCATCCCGGAGACACTGACACTTGCACATCAGCCAGTCAACTTGCCTGTCGTTCAAAGACAGCCTCTTCCTTCCCAGCCTCATCTTCTCTGTTTAGTGTATTTTCTGCTCCCACAAAGGGCAGACAGTATCCCGAGAAAGGGTTGCCCCAAACCATATGAACCTCAACACTTGTCAGTCACACTTTCACATGAAATGCAGAATTTCACACTTCTCTTAACACATACTCCTTTGAAAGGCAATGGTACTGAGCAGAACAAACATCAGATCTAATCAAAAGAACATTCTGCAGTAAAAAATGTCAAAAAATCTTCTCCTGTTTTTAGCCATCTTTAATAAAACAGATCATGGTCCTGAATTTCTTAACTAGGAAACAGGCAAAGAATGAAACATAGTCTTCATTTGTGTGCTTTATGAAGAAACGTACTACGTTGTCAGTGAAGCTGAATTTCCTGGGTACTAACTCTGAAATGATTTTTTAATTCTTGAGGTAAATAGTATCTCTTTAAAGCACTGTCAGAATTATTATATATACAGATTCTTCCCTGTAAATTAGGGGCAAATGTACAGCAGCTTTAAATAGCTGCACTAAATTCTTGAGGTCTTTTAATAGAAGCAGCAGAGAAGAATTTGAGGAAAAGAGAGGAATCATCTAAGAATGAAACAGGCAGAGCCACAGTCCATTAACACTCATACTTTGTATGGTAGGAAGTGTACACTCTGAAGGACATGGCATGTTAAGCAGTCAAATGCAAAAGTGCAGAGGGTTTTACGAGTGCAAATTAATGTCTGTTCTAAAAAGCATGGCAGAAGTGACCTAACATATTGATCTACAAAAAGAGCACCCTTTGTAATATGCATTTGAAAATTAGATTTTTATATTCAGTAAGTATTGTCTTCAGCATTAGAAAGATAATGAATTTTATTGCAGGACAACTTCTGTGCAGTCTCCATTTTTGGACACCTAACTAGATCAAACCCAGAATAGCCATGACTAACCCCAAAGCTGGCCCTGCTTTAAGCTGGGTGTTGAACCTTCTAAAGTCCTGAATTATGATAGGATCCTACAGGAAGAACCTTACCATACTAAAATTACATATGCTTGTTATGCTGTTTACATAGAAAATAGGGAGTTTAATAAAAAAAACCAGGGCACAAACTTGCATATTGAATCCAGACAGATCCAAGGTCGTAAAGATACCAAATGTGAGGCATTCCTTCTGATCATATAAAGCTTATGCTGGTTAAGCAACTATAGCAAAGGTAGAACTGATGATTAAAGATACAGAATGCTTTTGTTACCCTGCAGATTCTCTTTCAACACTACCTTTTCCTTCTACCTAAATCATTGTAGAGATATAGGAGTAAAACCTATTTATATTAAATTAAATTACAGTTTAACTGTATGTATGTGAATTTTAATCTACCTCCAATTAAAATGCAGGACAGATTAATAGGTTATACTGCCTGGATATGAAAAATGCAGCTGAGAATACCGACTAGAGAAATACACTAAATGAAAAAAAAAGAGCAGGAACATGAAATCATCTGCAGTAAACAGGGCTGTGAAAAACCTGAGCATTTCAAAACACGTGGATGAAATACCCGCCAATGAACATCACACAGACTCAGTGGTAAAGAGCACTGGTCTGACGCCTTCTTGGTCTGAGGAACCCAGTCCTTTGACTTGGTCAGTAACACAGGTAATTTCAACACATTGGAACTTTTTAATAAAATATTTCAAGAGTCAGTAGCAGAAGTGAAATTTCAGGGAAAAAACCCTTCAAAATTACCATCTGCATGTTATAGGAAATAACTTCTATAAATTTTGGTCCTGTTGATTTGTTACTCTGATTAACCTGATGGTTCACAGTAGCTGCCTCATCGTTACATGCCTTATAGGAGTAAATGGGTATCCACACCTCTACACTGAGACAAAATTCACTTCTTTTGATAGCATATATGACAATTTGACCAGTATATATGCTAGAAAAGTTTGTTTATGCAATAAGATTAGGATAAATTCCTTCAATGAATTCAATAAAGGATTATCTCTCAATATAGATATGTTCTGAGCTTTAATGCAATTCTGACGCCATAAACGGTACGATCTAACCATCTTTGGATTCTTTTATTTCAATTTTCTATCTGCTTCAAGAGATATTTAGCTAATGAAGCTCACAGATTTATAATGATTCTTTAGACAGCTTCATTGAAGGGATACACAGAAAATGTACTCAATATCTTAGCATTAGCAAATGGTTATCCAAGCTGTTCAGTCAATACGTGGTTCTACTTCATGGTACGTTCACATATAGTAAAGGTCCTAAAGTATTTTCCAAAGCCGTGATGAAAAAAATCTGCATCAAGTTTCAAAACTCTAAAAAAATCAAATCACACAACAAAACAAAACAAATGCAAAACCACACCAAATTCTGAAAATTCAACTAATTAGTTAGACTTGTTGAGGAGGGAGAAGGACTTTTGAAATGCAGAAAATTGCAAAGTTAAGTTGCTTTCCTTCTCCCTGAAGCTTCCTCAGCCTTGCTACTCCAGCATTAGAGTCCAAAGGCATTGATTCTGTTGCTGCAAACATCATTTCTTGAAAACTTGCAAGGACAGTACAAGGAGCTTGAAAGTGGAAAGGGGGAAAAGCTTCTATTACTTCCATCAATGTGAAGTGTCCTGTAGTGTTTAATGCTTACCTGTGCATTAATTTTATTAAATAAATACATTTAGGTCTGTTCAATGAATAGTAGGTCTGTTTTTTGAAATGCTGACTAATAATTAAGAGCACCTGAAAGTCATACAGATCAGGAAAATAATTCAAATTACAATGCAGACTATTCATATTTGTACATATATGTGCATGTCCTAATACAGCACTATACCTTCAGGTACATTTTATATCACTTAATTTTATGCAGACAGTATGTGATGTTACTTTTAGTCAGCATTAAAAGGTGATTTTTCCCAGAGTCTCAAAAGTACAATTACCATTGACTTCAAAACAAAAGGGAAGTGGCCCGCAGTTCTGGAAACCCGTCAGTCTTTTCATCTTGCAAGCTAAACTCTCCTTCTGCAAATTGAGAAAACTATGAAAAATGAGAACAAGTATTTGCACAGGAAGATAGCTAGTTTTATTTGCTGTATTAAATTAAAAAGATCCTTTTTGTATCATGACAGAACATGTCAGGGATGTTCATGCCACTTAACTTTGATTCCAATTTATGTATATGGATGCTGATGCCTAAAGCTGGGTATGAATATTCAGTCTTCATTATAATAAAGTGGTTTTCTTGTATTACATTAGCAGGAAAAGAAGGACCTAATAGCAAAAGACTCATTGAAGTAAAAGAATGATTATAGCAATGGTAGAAGCAACAAAAAAAAGGATCATCAAGAAACCTTCTGCATCTCAGTTTACAGATTTTGTTTACGTTAAAGCGTTTTAGTGAGACACAAGGTGTTAAGTCATGTTTTGCCCTGGCCTTTGAAATTATTAAGGAAAATTCTGAGGCATAAGCTTAGAGGCTTGGAAGCTTGGCTTAGAAATTTTGGGGGACACGTATTAAAAAGTTAGTTTTCATCAGGGTAAGTCTAGCTATAGTCTCCATTCTGTCCACTGCAGCGTGCAATTTCAGTCTGTCATTATGCTTCTTGTTCTGAGTGAAGGTTCAGTAGTGTAGCATTATTCCCTTGTTCCTCATAATCACTCTTCCCTTACATTCCTGCTGAACATGGCTGCCCCTCAGTATCTGTGGAATAACTGCTCATGTCCAAACAATTCTTATTAAAGAGTTCAGAGAGTTAGTGTTAGAAGTGTTCAAACTAAGCCAGATTATAGTGAACAAATCAGGTTAGAGAGTGACTACATGACCAACTAAATCTCGTGGGAGCAACACCGAACAGTTTCGAACAGTGGGGGACGGGAGCCTATTCAGCCAGTTCAGCTGCTGCCAGAATAAAACGTGGGAGACAGAGAAATGCCTTTGTTCTTAGCTTTTCTTCCTTTCTTTGCTTTTCCCAATATCTAGGATCCTGAAATTTTTACTCCTGGTTCAGGCTACCAAGTTTCCTCACGGGACTCTTCCTCCAGCAGAATCCGTGTTCAGACTTGTAAAGCGCATCCACATGGTAGCTAAAAAACCCCACCCAAACTAAATGTGCCCCACCACCACCTCAGTAAACCAGCAATGAGTTCAAACACAGTCATCTCGGCGTCCTCAGTTCACCTTGTTATTGCACCTCCAGTTGCTGCAGCACAGATGGGATGCAACATCTCCCACTGTTTGGGGACTGCCCCTAAAGGTGAGCCATATGTTTTGCAATACCTAGAAACAGCAGGATAAGATAAGGAAATCTCTGCAGCCTTAAGGCAGAGTTGCTTTGATTTCACTGCTTTGTGCNTTTTTTGAGAGCTTTTGTAATTTAATTTATCTGGGTTAAGCCTACAGAAAAAATAATAATCCAAACAAATACTGCGTGTGCATGTGTGTATGTATGTGTGTAATGCCTAAGAAATCTCCTGTGTTATCTGTCTGTGTAACATTTTACTTTCCACTGAACAAATATATTTTTAAACAGTGTGGAATCAAAACAACATTCTCAGCATTCAAGACATTCTGTCATCACTGCCCATTTGTTGCCCTCTAGGTTTCTCCCAGCTGGCAAATTTCCCATTTAAGGAATTATCAGATTCATCTGCTTAGACAAGGCTGCAAAATAGAATGAAAAGCTGGATTATTCTAGAGAACTCATATTTTTCTTTCAGGGCAGAAAACCCAGTGCATGAGAGCTGAACATTAACAGCAAATGGAACCAATCTCTCAGACTTCACAGTTCTAGTCCACTGTACTCTGTGAAATCTAATTTTGATTAAGATGCTACAATATTTATTTTACTTTTATCCTTTACTTCTTTAAATATGTTTAATGCCACTTATTATGTTAAACTGTTTTGAAGCCTTAAATATTATGTTCATATATGATGTTTATTTTTAAACTGTAGTTCTAATAAGCATCTAGTGCATCCTGCTTCTTCTATACAATTTGTCATAAAGAATTACCAATTGCTTTGCTACCATTTTCCCTACAGCACATTTTTTGCAGGGTGAAAGTGGGAAAAAAAAGGGAGAAATAGAAAAATCAATAAATTGACAGTTTTCCACAGCAAGATGGCTCAGGATTTACTTGAGTGATGGAGCAGCTTTCATGACAGAGGCCGTACTGCAAAACCATGCTTGTGTTTCTGGGCCTGCTGGCTGCAGAGCCAGGATTTCTGGAGGGATATGCCATGGTTCTTAGTGCTGTAACATACTAAAACTCCACACAACCCTTTTGTACCGACGCGTGAAATACTACTCTTTGCCCCCTAGGTAGAAAGCAAGCTGTGGTAAGATCTGGAGAAATGTCTCAACATCAACCTTGCTTACTGAGCAGGTTGGTTTTGTTTTCTTGCCACAGATGAGTGAACTAACAAAAACTCCATCAAGATTTAGGAAGGGTTTCATGTGCTGAGTGCATACACAGGTGTAGGTGCACCAAGTTAAGCAGAAGATGAACATTAGAGAAATCCTAAGTGATTCTAAAGTAATTAACATACATGCAAACTCATTATTGAGCCAGAACTGCTTTATGGAGACTACTGCCACTCAGCATTGACATTAAACCTGAACATCTTATGATGTTCGCCCAAGCAAAAGTCTGTTTCGAGGTGTTACATTATTTTAGCACAGTGATTAATCAATTTCTTTTTAGAGCATCCTCTGAGAGCTTAAAAATTCATGATTCACATTATTAGTATTCTGTACAGCTTTCTGTGTTCTTTGAGCGGTATGATTAAATTTATCTGTGGTTGCTAATGGTCACAATATGAAATATGAAAGTCACCATTCCACACACACCCAATGGGTGTCCTTAAAACATGCTGTGAATCCCAAACAAAGAGGACTGCAAGTGACAAATCTTTCTCTTTTTTTCTCACAGGCTAGCCTGAATACACTGTTTGTGCAAAAGGCAGACAGGATGGACTTGTGATGTAATACTGCAAATGGAACAAATAAAATACTCCATTATATTTGTCACATTTTAAGGCTGGAAATTAGTCCATAAACTCAGCTGGGTTCAGATCCTGACTCACATTTTACAAGATAAAAACTCATCCAAGCTTTGATGCTATGATATAAAAACTACCCAAAAGCGTGAAGAACTTGGAAAAATGTTCCAGCTCATCACTAAATTGAAAAGATTTTATACGAGGCTTGAAGAGTCTTGATACTGCCTTATTTATTTAGACTGCATGTTCTAGTGGTCCAGGCTTGGTCATCAAAAGATAGTGAGAACTACACTTTGCCATTCTGGGCACAAAGTGTTAAAAATTTATCAAAGAAATCAAAGTGACTGTCTAATAAGATTGAATCCATCATCCATCGAAACTGCCAGATACACAGACCTACAAATACATTTTGGGTTTACTGAACATAGCAAGATATAATAGCACACAGTCTGATTAAAAGCCAATAGATAAATACCAAGCCATCCAAAATGAGAATTCTTTCTAAAACCTGATGTCATGCACCAATTAATTGTGAGATACACTGTAACATTCTAAAAACTGATACAAGCAGGGCAACATATCAAGGTATCTATATCATTATATAATACTATGGTGACATTCTAGCAATACACACCATGGTCGATATCCGAGTAATTTCTCTGTTGTGCGCATTGCAATGTATACTCTGCATTGCAATGAATACTCTGGAAGAATGAAGCTCTTCATTACCCAAAAGTTAAATGATCTGTTGTTCATCCTTTATTATTTTTGTGAGCTGCAGAGCTATTCAGAACTATGTAACTCTTTGTTCCAAAGAAGGCACTGGTGTGACTTTTCAGAAACACCACATTAAAAATAAACCATCATAAAAATAGCACTGTATTGACTCTGTGACCCCAAAAATGTACTCTAGACTGTCACTACCATCAAAGGCAGTGAATCTCTTCTAATTAACGGGTGATCAGTTTTTTGGGTACAGGCATGCCTCCACCAATGCATTGCACTTCTTTCCTGTGAAAAGGGTGCTTAATTATTATCATCAGATGACAGTGCAGATCCACCACAGGGCTGGCGAAGGGGCACTTTATTAGGAGTCTGCTGACAGATGCAAACATTCTGCCAAATTCTGGAAAGCAGAAGCATGCCATTAATTTCAATATTTATTACTTTCCATGAAAGATAAGTGACTCAATATTGGGAAGGGCTTTACAAGGCCAATATTTCATCTCTGTCCAATGCTTTTTTGCTTTGTGATGTGTCTGCCTACTATGAGACTAACTTATTCCAAAGAACAAATTAAGCAGCAAGACATGGCAAGCAGTGCATTTGTATGCCATTTGCTTACCACCTGAGGCATGCCAACGGCTCAAGGCCAAAGGCTGAGCAACCCCAGCCATTCAATAAATGCAATAATCATCGAACTGAATGCACAGCACTGGGGGACTTACTTCTACTACAATATGGAATTTATACATAGGACCAAGTACATCTGTGCACCCAGTGAATGTTACTAAAGAAATGACACCACTGAGAAACTTTTTCTAACCATTGTTCTGAAAATACTATCCAATACAAATGAAATGTAGAGGTTTATCTACATTGTTCTACAATCAGACAATGCTTGTGAAACGATGAAATTACACCCTGGACTGTAGGTCCAGTATTAGTTTAAAAATGTCCATGCAGACCATATATATCCATTTATCCATGTATAAATATTAAAATACCCGACAGCGCAAGGCAGGGCAGAAAATCAGCCACTCTAGAGATTTAGCAACCGGTCTGCACTATCCTGGTCATGTACCAATTAACTAAGGTCCAGCTGTGGAAGCAACAAAGAATTAATTTAAAATAATTTATTTATTATAACAGCACTACCTCATCTCATTCTGAAGAGACCGTGTGCAGACATGGGCTGTGCTAGTTTATTTTGCTGTTCCAGCTTTAATGAGTAAAACAATGACATTATTTAGGTTCCTGATCCATTCACCAGTCACAGTAAAGTTCATCTCTTAAATAAACACTGAGGCAAGCTGGCTTTAATTTGTACTCAGCATACCAACAATTGATTTTTCCCATAAACTCACTCTCTTTTCGCTCTGCCTTTTGACTACACAGTCTGATCCGATTTAACCCCGGTGCAGAGAGCTGCCTCACATCTACGTTCCTAAAACCGCCAAAGAATTACCACAACTGAGAATAAAAGATGTGAAGATCTACTAATGAGGTGGAAAGACTGGGCAATAAACTGCTTTACAAGAAAGCACAGCACTTGTTTCTTTCTGACATCTTCATTCTGCTCCAGTGAATATTAATCCGTAAGGAGGAACTATTTTTAAAGATGACAATAATAATAATAATAATAATAATAATAATAATAATAATAATAATAATAATAATAATAATTTTAAAACCTGAGAACTGGATTATCTTTTCCTGTCTTTCCTACCCTACTTCTCTCAAACAAGGGAAAAAGAATCTATCCATAATTGAAAACTGAATATGCATATAAATAAACCCAAAACCCTTTAAACATCAGCACACTGGTGTTTTTTGTGTTCATTAGCAATGAATAGTATCACATCCAAGCTTTTATGTGTTAAAGACAAAAAAAAGCATACTGCTCTGGGACAGGCTGCCATTGCTCCCAATGCTGAACTATAACATGTTATCAAAAATCCAAACAAGGCTACTGTTACTTTCTCATTTAAGAAATCACATTCTATGAAGATGTTTCTTACAGTTCAGTCCAAACAAAATGTAACTCACAATCACATATTAGAAGATGTGTTATTTATGTTCCAATTTACACATATTATGAAGCATTTAAATATTATGTATTTCTCATGAAACACAATTCTGCATAATATACACAATATTTAAAATTATTTAAAATACAAATTTAAAATTAAATAGACTTACTACATCAGGTCAAACATCCACTTTGGCCAGTATCTCTTCTTTAACCATGACAAAAGTAGCTATCTAATGAAGAATGTGTGAACTAAGCACAGACACAGTGGTATTCTCCCAGCCCCAGCAGCCTACAGCTCTGGGACCTTCTCATGGTTCCAGTACTAAGATACACCACCACATGTTTTAGAGGAACGCTAATGCATAATAATGCTGCAAATTTGTGGCAGGCTTCATTGGCACGTTATGGCACAAAATACCTGTGATTTTAGCGATCTCAGCTCTATTCGCTGAATACAACAGTGTCCTTAATTTTTCTATGTCTTGTTCCAAGTTTGAAAAAGATTCCATCAACTCCTTCTTTTGAACCCAGCCCAAATCCAAAACCATACAAACATGTAAATATTTCCACAATAAATTTGCACATTGAAGCTACTCATGAGAACTGGGGATTTTCACAACAAACTTGCAATCTTCATGTACATGTACAGGTGACAGACCTGTAAACAAATAACCAGAAAAATGCTCTTGCACGTCTTCTTTTTTGAAAATCTGACTTTAGGAATATTGTGCCTCTGGTAAAATGGTGTTCTTTTCAAGTGACTACAATCACTTGGCATTGTGCCTAAGAACATACCCAAAGAATGGAGTTATCTTGAGGACAAGCCCATCACTCACACATTCTCCAAATATTCAGTCTTTAGATTTCTATGAATTTCCTTCAAGCCAGAAGGACAGAATTACTGTGTTATTACTGAACAATTCTTATATTTTGGAGATGAAGTACCAATTACTTTTGTTACAGCTGCTGCTGCTGCTGTGCTGTCTTCCACTTTATTGTAGCTGAATAATTAAACACCCTTTAGTCCTTGTGACAGTCCTAGACTCAGCATGGCTGTTAATCAATATCACATAAAAGGGAATTAGGCTTAGGCAACTGTTGCACAAGGCAGGATGGATAAGACAAGATAGAGAGAGATCTCTTTCATACAGAAGACTAATTTTCTGTATTTTACTACGTGCCCTACACCAAGTGTGCACACAGACTTGAGAACAGACAATACATATACAGATATGGGGGAATCCAAATTAATCTCAGAGATTTGTTACACCATAATGGCAATCAGCAGTCACTTCTTCCATTCTTTCCTAAATTCCTTTCTTCACATGTTTTTGGGAGTGAAAAAAACTCTCAGCACCAGCATATTTAAAATACTCAGTTCATAGGGAGAATTTGAATACATGGAACCAGTTCTGAGAATTCTACCATATGACTGAAAACTGAAAAAATAAACAAAAGGCATTTAATAAACACCATCTCAATTCTGCTCAGTGCAAAATATTTACGAAGACTTATGTTTCCAACAGTTTGAGGATTTTTTCTAGAATATCTAAAAACTGTGCACAAGTTATATATTTTTTCATTATGTTCTTGCTCGGCAATGAACCAATAGGTTATTAAGATCAACCTTAGGCTGAAAGTACCAACAAAAGATTCACATGAAGGGGTGCAAATCTTCCCCACGCTGCTCTGCTTGACGCTCACCCCTTCCCAGAGAAAAGGTGACACAGTTCCCAAGTCTCTTCAACAACTCTTCCTTTCTGATGAAATACGCCAGTATTGTATTTAGAAACAGCTCAAACTTCCTACCAGGCCAAGAAATTAACTCAAAAATCAAACAAGTCAATTTCAGGTGGTTAAATAAATTAATTAATAGTGATGATGACACCATCAAGCCATTGACATAGAGGTGGAAGACTTTGTGTACTCTTTACACTGCTCTGCTATGGGTGGCCTCTGATATTCTGTGTTTAAAGACCTGGTATCTATAAAACACACTAATTCAACTTTAACCCATGCACATTGTAAAAAAACTCTGAGTAATAAGGAATAGTCAGCAATTCAAATGGAAAAACCTCACAAAGTAACTGATTATTCTTGATACTATACTTTGTGAAGCGTTTCACTGAAATTCAATTTTGCAAAAAGCCAGAACAGTATTTTTTCTCCAATCCTACTGGTAACACGAAAAGAACATGTATGTTTTAGATCTAATTTATTACTTATTTTTTTCTGTCTCACCAAGATTTGCTTCAAGCTTTAGAAAGTGTGCTTCACTTAGCACCTCCCTCAAAACGATCCAGAAAACATACTCCACACAGTCCACACGCATGAATCACGGAAAGAACAGCAAAACAACTTCCAACCAACCTGGGCTTTTTTAGCTTCTCCAGTCCCTTCCCTGGAACTGCTTAGCCTGGAGGAAGGCTGGCCAGCCTCTGGTTCCCAGGGGAAGCAGTGCCGGAGTGCCAGAGCCCCGCTGCTGAGCCGGCCGTGGAAGGCAGCAGCAGGAGGGACAGGGCACCCCTCGGCAGGAGGGATGGCCACGGCTTCTGCTGAATGCCCAGTGTCACCCAGCCCTTCTGAAGGGTGCAAACGGTGCCTTGCTGCTCTTATCTCCCCCTCCCAGAGCTCACCCACTTCGATTCAGCCAACACCCTATGTGTTTTGTGGATCTTGGCCAAAATATCCTGGAGCTGCACAGCCATTTACAACTCTGATATTTTCATTATTTTTTTCACTGTTTCTTAGTACACACTGATTACTCTATAATGAAATACAATCTTTACACCAGGTCAATACTGCAACTTGCTTACCACAAAGCTATGTCACATAACACACCTAAGGAAGAATGTGTGCTAACCTACATTTACTATTCTTACACATCATTTAGCTGGAAAATAATGAATGACCCCTTCCTACATACAGGGCCATAATTTTTTAAAAATGGAAATTAAACTTCAATTAAAATGGAAAAAAAAGAAAAGAAAAATCCATGTTTTAAACACAATAGGATCTTTCCAGTGTTTCACCAGTTAATAAAGGCTTATGTAAAACACGCATGACCCTGTAAACAGTTCTACATTTTGAACCAATTCAATACATACAAAATAAATTATCTATAATTTGAGAAACTGAGTATTTCTGGTCCCTATGCCAAGATTTCAAAACCAACGGATCTCAGCCCCTCTTTCTTGGTTTTCTAATTAAATTACTAATTGGGAGAAAGTACGGGCTTTCCTGAGTAGTAATCTCCCAAGCAGTTTCTCATCTTTAAGCTATTCACTAAATTGATAAGCAGAAATTAAGAAAAGCCTTTCACCTGCTGGAAACGTTACATTTGCCAGATGTGAGTTTACTACCTTGGCCAGATCCAGGCATACAGTTAAGTCTTCTCACAATTGAGCTGACTTTCTCTAAAACTCCAGCAGAAAATACTGAGTATTACTTTCATTAGATCAATGCAAATAATAATTCATTAGTTAGTAGGTCCCAATTTTACATAGGACTTACAGGTCTTGATTATCTATTTCATATAAAATTAAAAAAAAAAAATCTGTTCGGTTTCTATCGAACATTCAAATATTTTCTTTTTAAGCTACTCATATTGAGTTGTGATTCAGCAGAATCTCCTCCTGATGCAGCAACTGCATAGAGTGGAAGCCCTGTGTCAGGCAGTACTGCTAGACTTGCAGAACGTTGATTAAAAAGCACGTCTTAAAAAAATGGAGAGGTAAGCACAACTATAAAGAAAGCATCCAGAGAAATCCAAGCAAAAGACTAAAGACAAAGATACAGAAATAAATGCATAGCTCAGTTCCCAAAATAGTCTGCATTACCAAACTAATTTCTGCCTCTGTAGGGTCACAGCCAAGTCTCATTCTATTTGTAGTCTAAACTGAAGCCAAAAATAAATATATACAGAAGTAATATTTGAAGTGCACAAATATATACGTCATTGATTTTCTATGAAGACTTTAAGAGAGGTCTAAATCCAAAGTAATTTTTGGAAACTGTGTTTAACAGTAATACCAATGCTTGCTTAAATTTGGATCTCCCCTAAATGCCTTTATTTAACCCAACTGACCATAATGTCTAACAATTTAGCTGAGTGTACAAGAGGTTCCATCAATACAGACTGCCACAGAGACCAGTCTGTTAAAGAGAAACCTTTGTCACTCTAAACAAGTTTTCTTCTGACACCTTCCTCTTTTCTGCATTACAGAGACTCTCTCTGGGATGGAAAACTGCGTGAGATGAACCTTCCTTTAATTAGGGTAGATCGCTATGCCACAAATCAACAAATCCATAACACCAGTGTGACCACTAAAGTTGTCTTTGTCTTGAAGGTCTATTTCTTTGCCTCCAGATTCCACTAGAACTCAGCTGCCTTAATCCCCCATATGCTACTCACCTTCTCATTTCACTGAGTGCCAATTCTTCACACTAAAAGGCAGTCTGTACACGTATGGAAGTTTTTTTTAATTATGTCTCCAACTTACCAGCTGTCAAAATCTACTTGACATTTACAATAGTGTCTGCAGAGTAACCTGTCTTTATTCCATTTTTTTCCACTATGAACTGCCCTTGCTCTTAGTTTATAATTTCACTTTCTTTGTATACTCACCATATAAAGGTTATCCTTTTTTGTATACAATTATATTATGGCTGAATATGAAATCAGAAAAAGAGAAACAGTACATTCTTTATGATGAGGATGAATTGCATAATATGTACTGAACGACTCCTCTCCATTTTGATAGGCAGAAGGCATATTCTTCCCTTGCTCTTCAGGCATTCAACCACCATTGGACTTTTGGAAAAAAAGCTAAACTAAGTTTTTGGTAAAGACTTGCTATAGACCTGTGCTACAAAGTAAAAGCTATATCAAGCAACCAACAGTCAGCTTAAATCCCAAATGTTTTCATGTTTGCATTTAAGCTTGGATGATAACTTTGCTCTTTTCCTTTACTGCAGCTCTCAACAATGAACAGTCTCAAGAGATGAAAATAACTCCTTAATCTGAAAATCATATGGAAAAAATCAACTGCCCTTAAAAAAGTAATAAATGTCTGGACAAACTTTTCCCAGATTTTCCTTCTTCAGTTACTTAATGAACATATGGTTATTTATAATGTGAGTTACACTTGTAGTATACTAAAAATTAGTTATACACATGCCTGGAGCTACTCAGCTCCTCCCTACTGACCTCACTCAAAACCCTTCGAGCATTGTTTGCTTTGGCACGTCTTTAACAGTGAACCCATGCTCTTACTTATGTGTCTTCTCTCTGCTTTAAATATTCTATCTTAGTTTTCTTCTCTTAGCAAGTACCTTATAGCAAGTTATTTTAATATCAGAAAGGTATCAATACATCTGATTGACATATATCAATATCCGATCAGACACCAATCATGACAAATAAAAACCTTGGCCAGCAGGCATAGCTGACTAAAAATACATATAAAATGAATGCCAGCTCAACTATATTTTAAACTAAGTATTTGAGGGACAGTAAGGAGTAATTAGTTAGGTTAGTGAAATGCAGCAGAAGCTAATAGCTGGGTTGATGTCCTTTTGATGCGTACAGTATAGACACGTGTCCAAGGGCAGCTCCTCTCCACCTCAGGAGACAGACACTTCTGGGTCATGATACACCCGATGGGTGAGACTGCCCCACAGGGGAGAGGTCATGTGCTGGGAGCACCTAAATCTGCATCAGGGATGGCTCCAAGGTTGACAGACACCTCTGATACCTGATATCTGTGCATCCCACAAAGTTAGGTGAGATGATCCCACCCAAAAGAACCTATGTTCTAGATTAGAAATACAGGCTTCTACTTTTCTTTCTCATGTATGTATGTAAGAGTGTGTGTGTTTTATTGGGTTTTTTCCCAAAGAAAAGGAGCTAGGCAGCATCGCCCTGAAAATCCGAATTAATCTTCCATGTTTATACAGTTTATCTACCTATTGTTTAATGTAACTTTTCATATAAATATACTGATTTATTCAAAATTTCTTCCTGTCCAATAGATTTAATTCCATCCAGTGTGTCACTTAATAAATGACAAAATGACAAGTTTTTCTTTTACAACCTACAGAAACTGCAGACGTAAAATGTCTATCAGAAGATGGCAGGGTTTTTCACTCAACACCTAGCACTTCCTCAAGTACTCGAGTATACTGTTTTTTCTACTTTTGATTTCAACTCTACAGCAAAGAAACTAAAAGAAACCACTGAGTGAAATGTGAATGTTGCAAATAACCATGGCTTCAACTGAAAAAGAAACTGCTCATTTCTTACATTTCTTCTTAGAGTATATGGAATTACTTTTTATTTTGGATGTTTCTATTCACTGTATATTGCATTTTACACCTCATTTGGGGAATCCGTGGAGCTCTGTTCTTGACTCTCTTATTCTCTATGCACAAGAGAATTTCATTCAAAACTGATTTTAACTATCACTTGTGAATAAATACTCTGTGCTCCAGACTTGCCTCTTCTATACTGAAAACCACAATCCTTATCTGTTTCTAACGTGATTATTCTCCAGAATAATTCTGAACACTCTTTTTTCCTTTGCTCTTCAGCCCTTCTTGCTACACTACTGCTATTCTTAAGTACCGTCAACCCCACAGTCATCTTGTTTGTCACACAGACTTGCAACCCTTGATAACATTACCTTAACCTATACATTTGGAAAAATCTCCGAATTTATGTAAGCAACTTTATTTTTCTATAGACTCATAGAATAGCTTGGGTTGGAGGGGACCTTCAAGATCATCTTGTTTCAAACCCCCTGCCACAGACAGGGGGGACACTTCCCACTAGACCAGGTTGCTCAAGGCCTTATCCAATCCGGCCTTCCACACTTTCAGGCAATGGGCCTCCACAGCTTCTCTGGACAACCTGTTCCAGTGTCTATTTTTTTTTTTTTTAAAGTCCTTAATAGGCCTTCTCAACCTTCTTTATGTGATTTCCATGTTAGTACCCTTGTTTGCTTACTATGTTTCCAAATGGTAATCTGCACGTTCTTTTCATGTTTTCTCTTCTATTGGGAAAATGTTTCCTATAAACATCCATCGAGCTACTTCACATTCTTCAGAACTTTAGAAAAGATGAACATTTTCTATTAGAAACATTGCTTTGGTAAGAAAACCAAAATATGCTATTCTAATGAGAAAAAAAAATCACTTCATAAATTCAAACAGAATTTTGCGATGCTTCATTCCTTAAGGTATGCCTTCAAAAATGCATGGGAAGAATGGCTATAGTTAAGGGACTCCAGTCACTTGTCACTGAATCTGTTCAGCCTACCAGTGTTATTCCAGATTCACATCCTGCAAATTCATTCAGGATTTGAAAGTCATTACTCTGTTATGGCTAACCAAAGTAATTACGATTTTCTACATAAAATCTTTTGTCACCACACCTGTTTTAATTCCATCAACATTACAGAGGCAGCCAGGATATGGTTTGGCTCTACACTTGGAATTTAATTAATGATCTAGTTGGTGTCTGATCCAGAAAATAACTTAATTTTATAATTCCATAAGCACTTCTGCATGAATAAAAAAGCAGTAGACAGGAACTCTGCATTAAAATATAAAGAAAGTGGGGATATGACCCACAGAATACGATATGAATAAATTAATCTAGAGTACAGGCTTGCAGTTTCGTAAAATAAAATTTTCAGTCTAACTTTCTGTACTGCATGCTCACCTGAACACAACATGTTCCTTGCTTCGCATGTTCTTACTGTGGTGATTTTACTGTATCTTGTTAAAAAAGCAAAACCTGTAATTATATCAAAGTTTTGTTTTACGGCACCATGAATCTCTTTGAAAGCCTGGTCTCTCAAACACCTTCGCATCCCTCTGAGCTGCTGAAATCAGGTTACACTACTCTTGGTTATTTCACATTTACACAAACTCACTACCAACAAGGAAGGATTTTCAAGGTATGCTTCACGAAGCTCTCCTTCACAAAAAGTTCTTCTGGCAGATGTTGTATGTTTTTACGTGTTTTCCTAAGAAAAGCTACACAGTCTTGAAAGCTAACTCAGGCAGCTACGAGCCTTGGGAGGAATTTCTACAAACCCATGTGTGACTTTGTGAGAAACGCTTTTCATCACGGCCATTGGAAAAGACAATAGCCTTTTTGTCCTCTGCTGTTCCTCAAAATTAAGATCAGCTAACCAATCCTCCTCCAATAAACAAAATAAAAAACCCCAAACAAACATAAAAAGGACAGGGAAACAGGTCCCTACCAAAGTTTTATTTAGGTAAGCCTCTGCAATGCTTTTATTAGGTCACAAGGCAAACATCAAAGCAAGCTTTTAACTATGCTTCTATAAGCTCTTTTGCCTTACTCTCAGCTTTACCGCTTATTTAAAAGAAACTGGAGAAAAAGCTAAGAGCAAGATTGGAATGACACCTCAGATAATACACTTAAATATGAAATATCTCCAAACTCACAATGGATTAAGCAGACTTTCCTAATGAAGTTACTTAGTTTTCTCTTTCTTCACAGGAGTTAGGAGTCTTTTCCCCCTTATTTGTCCCCTTGTCCAAAATCAGGCAGAAATGATTAAACACTACAAAGGTGCATTGTTTCTTCTACTCTTTCCTCATCATACATACTGGTTTATTTGTAAGGTAAGCATATAACTCAACTGGCTTATGTCTTCCTAAAATACAGTGGTCAAGATGGAGAAATAAATCCATTGAGAAGACTGACAATGAATTGAATAATTAGTAAGTGTTCTGGACATTAATAAATACAAAAGCAAATGACAAGATCATCATATTGTCATAATTGTAATCCAGACACTTGGTTTGCTACAGGTCATGAGAAGGCTTGTGCATGGGCAGGAGCTGTCGGACTGGGGGTCAGTTATGGAGATTACACAGTGAGAAGAAACATTGGGACACACACACAGAGAAACGCACACCCCCTCCTTCTGGGATGCTTGTTCTGGGTTTTAAACAGATCACCCAGAACTTACACATATGAAGACACAATAATTTAATGTGGAGAATCTGCTTTAATTGAAATTAGCTCCTTCTTAATTTAGAGAAGATGATTTCTAACATGTGAGCTTAAACTTTTCTCTTAGAACCAGGCTGTTTCTAATTTTCAGTTAAAATGAATACTTTATTCTGTAACTTTACCTAAAATAATTTTTCTTTCCTCTCCTAAGAAAGTGTGCACCACATTTTCAGTTCATGTATAAGACTTTGGGTAACTGAATTGTAACAGCTTTTAGCACATGAAAATCAAAGCTTTTTATGCACTGCAGTGTATTTCATAATTTGATATATGACAAACATTTACAAAATGTAAGAAAAATTACCAATTTATATCCTGTATTGCCAACCAGTGGTTTCCTAATGGTACTAAGAGAAGAAGACAATAAAGCAAAGGTGTATCAAAACCACTGAACAGCAATTGCTGAGGCCATATTGAAACAGGGAACACCCAGAGTTGATAAAATTCCTTATTTTCCTGCCCTGTCTCCAGTCCCAGTAAAACCTGCACACACGTCAGACTCCTTTATTCTGGAAAGATAAGAGTAGAAATTACATAGTATCTCTTATCTAGAAGCTGTGAAATCACTAAAAAAAGACTTATCAGGCCCCTTCTGAAAAACTGGGGGAAAAGTGGTTTTCCAGAACCCAAACTTGTTCTAAATGCAATTTTTCTCAGGTTGTAATGGGGTTGGTACTTTGTCCTGTTAATTCCTCACTGGTCACTAACGCTTCAACTGAGAGATGAGCATAGGCCAGGAACAGTGTTTGAAGTAGTGTCATTTAATCCTGCTACCAAGAGACTACAACAGCAGCACTGGTTAACACCTCACACCAGTTTGGGGCCATATTGTTTTGTTTATTTTGATAAAGACAAGCACATGCACACAAGCACTTCCCCAGCCCAGCACCACTTCAAAACAACAACAACGATGACAAAAAAACACAAGAAAAACCAAAGACTATAAAAAGACAAACACTGCAACAAAGTACCAATCAGTCTTACTCTTCAACAAAGCAAAACCTTTATCAAATAATAAATGACCTAATATCTCCTTCTGCCTTAAATCCTTCCCCATTCCTTGCCAACCCCCACTTCCCTCGAAAACCAGATGGCCCCAGCAATATGCCCTGAAGGTCAACAGATGCACCATGTCTTTGGATGAAGAAAAGGTATATAATGTCTTTAATAATATTTCCAGATGATAAAACTAGAAAACATAGGATGAAAAAAAGCATGAAAAAATCCACAACAAGGAAACAAAGCAAGCACAGTTACTGTGTTAAAATATTCAAGACACCAATGAAAATAAAAGGCAAGTAGTGAACTCTTATTAATGCTATGAATAATAAATAAGTGAAAAGAAGATTGATGTGAAAAAAAAAAGTAGTGTAAGAAATTACATAAAGAAAGGATACTAGATAACTCTGAGGACTGGTAATGGATATGGCTGCTTGTTTGTCATGGCTGTCAAAAGTTATGAATTTCAAGATTTCCATGCTTTTATAAAATGTGCCCCTGTCTTTTGGCTTCATAGGAAACTGTGTCAGTGGGTGAGTAGATGAATGCGTTCATAGGTGAATAAACAGGTGAACAATTTAGCCTGAAGTGGGTTGACTGAGGCTGCTCTCAGTTCCAGCGAAGTATGTCTGCAGAGACTCAAATGAACTACAGATTAAGCTATTCCAGATTTTCATTGGTGAATCTGAGGTCCAAATCCAGGTCTGTGAGTCTTAATGTGAAACCTGATTCTAGTGACATTATTGTGTCTGTTGCTTTCTGTGTTCTGCTACTTCCAGATCAAACCTGTCCAATTTAACAATAAAAACAACTTTTTAACTGCCAGATTTATCAGAAAGCCAGGCTGATACCTTTCCTCAGAACATCTGTGACAAAGTATTTCATCCTGCTCCCTGTAACAACTGGGAAATCATAAGAGTTTTACCTTCAGTGCATGGGTACGATTGTGATTATCACTGACAACAGTATGGCTCCCCACATTGTATCCCAAGACAGAACTGCATTTTAAGGCTTAGTCACTGAGGTTCTGTAACTTACTACTTGTAAAAGGAGAGAGGTGTATTTATGTAGATATTCTAAGCTCATAGTGCATAAAAAGTAGCACAAATTAAACTCAGCACTCTTTCCTCAACATGAAATAACTTTTTATCCCTGAGTAACTTGCTCACGTGTTTCTGTAGAAGATAAGGGGCTGATGTGTATTGTATGTCTCAGACACCGCTAGCTGCGGAGCCAGCCAAGGATTGGTGTGATAACAACCAAGGATTGTTGGTAATAACACTGTGAGAAGGAACAGGATGTGGCTGGAGAAGGGGGCCATACAGAGGTAGGGCAGCCCTTTTCTGGGAGAAACGTCCTTGTTCTGGCTTGGGGAGATAAACACAACATAGTACAGCGCAAGCACAGAGATGAGGTCGAGAAGAAGGCATGGACTGTAACAGGGGATCAAGACTGCCAAAGACTCCTGAAGCCACCTGACACATTTCCAGAAAGGTCTAGAAGAACGAATTGCACATGATACCTAATTTGCATAGAAAATCAGAAACTTATGTCCAGAGTGGGGAATCTGATCATTAAAACGGCACCCAATGAAGCCTGGGCACACATGCCGCCCGGGATCCTGGCCACCCCATCAGCTGGATCAATGCTGGAACCAGGACTGGTGATCTCTTTATTCCTTCTTTACACCCCGCTTTTCTCTCCCCCTCTTTAATTCATCTCTGCCTCTCTCTCTTCCCTTGTGCCCTACCCCTTTACCTATATTCACTGCCACATATTTATACCAGGAGACAAGGGACTAAGGAACACCAACTTCTATGCCAGGAATGTAATTTACTAATAAAACTTTGTAAGCTTTTGCAGAGCCTCCGACTTCTGTCGTTCCTTTCGACCACCAAGCATCTACTTTGTGCTCGCTTCTTAGGTGTTCCTTCTTAAGAGTGGGATACCACAGTCCTTGGTTTAAAACTCTATGCCCCAGAAAAAAAAAAACCAGTTCAGTTTTATTTCCTCATGGATTCAGAACCAACAGAAGTACCAACCAATAAAACCTCTCTCAAGAGCATGCATTAATAAAGCACCCTGAGTAGCTAGCTACATTATAAGAAAAGTGGCCTATTTTTACTTAGATTTACGTTGCCTTTTGAAATGAAGCTTTTTGAACTTGTACACAAACAATATCATAAAGCCTAGTCCTACCTGCAATTACAATCATACAAATCAAAAAGCCTTCAGCCATCTGCTGCTAACAGCACAAGTCACATGCGGATATGCCACTGGGGCCAAAAGGTTTTAATAGCCTTTAGCCTTGGAGAGGTATCAGCTGTGCAAAGTAGGTGCCACCAAAGCAACTGATAGCAATAGATGGTACTTCACTGGTAAAATAGACAGGCAAGGACGAATAACATACCCACTTCAGCTTAAAGTCGGGTGGCCAGAGTTTAAGTAGGTCTGGCCTTCAGATCTGAGGACCTGTGTCCATTAGAAAGCTGCTTCTGGCCCAGCAGAGATGCCATGCATACAAGTAGAAAGTGTTGCTCCACCATCACGGACCCACTGCCTTCCCAAACACCACTAGGTACAAACGTAGAAGCAGACAGTTTGGCAGACATGGCCTCTGCTGACATTTTTTCTGGCCCTGATCCTTTTGAAGAGGGTTTACAAGTCTTGAAGAGAGTTTTGTTTTCCTCTTCCCCATCTAAGTCTGAACACACACAGTATACTATCACTTCAAATCCCAGGAAACACAGAAGCCAGAGGAGATACACATCAGACACCATACATCCTACAGTAGTATTGCAAATGTATACTCAATGTCAAGAAAAATTAAAGCTATTAATCTGAATAATTTTATACATTTTAATAACCCCACCATAAAGACTGAAATCTTTAGAGAGGCTTCACTAGGTTTTTTTGTGTGAATAAGGAATAACCATCATTTTATCAGTGGAGCAGCATTACAAGCTAGGAAAAGCCTGTTACTGATGAAATTGAAAAATAAAGCAGCGTGCATGTCAGCCCAGCAAAGCAAGCTGCTGATTTCTAGGTATGATTGCGTGGAAACGGAGAAGTTGTATGAGAATAAAAGACTGTGAAAGCTGCTCCATTTTTAGAACATAGAGAATGCAAAACTGTAAACATTTTACAGTGGGTCAGGTTTGGTGCCTAACATCGGCAGCATAGCAATCACACTTGTGTAACAAAAATGTCAGCAGAAATCCCTCCAAAGCAGATCCACATTATCAGTCCACTGAAATATTTATTTGGCAAGATAGAACATCAGTAACATTATCTCATAAGCTTTCTATTTTAAAAATATTTGGAATTGCATTATATGGCCTAACACTCACACCACTTTGTTGCAACATTTTTTAAAAAGATAAACAAAAACTCCTAGCCTCATGTCAATTATTTATTCTTCTTTTCAGAATTACAAGCCAGCTAATATCAGTATAAAGAAGCTCAGAAGCATTGAATACAGCCAGCAGTTTTCAAGATATAACAGGAGACAGGAAGCCTTGATCAATAATAAAGTATCATTATTTGTATTAAAATGCTGCTTAGAAATGTTAATCATGAATCTTACATGGAAGATTATATTAAAATCTAGAAAAATCCAGACAAAAAAAGAGACAAGATAGTTCTTGTCCCAGAAGTTATAATTTAAGAGTAAAATCAGATACAGGATGGATTCTGTTAGATGAAAAGCATAACTAAACCATGAATGCGTTTCCAGGCCACACTGCAGAGGACATACCCACAGTAGCTTGAGTACTGCAGGACACTCTATGTTCCACAATTTTTCATCTAGTAAAGTATGACTGGCCCAGGTAAAGAATTGCCCTAAAGAAGCTGCACTGTTTTGTTAACCTCGCTCACTTGGGCTTCTGTACAAAACCCCCCACTGTGCAGTGCTGTTACAGCCAGTAAACAAACACTGCTCAGCATTTTCAACGCAGTAATTTGTCCTTTGTTTTAAAGCAGGTACCTCCTAGAGTCACCTGATCAGCCTGTCGTACTCTGCCCACATTCATGTTGTCACAGACCTTGTGGGATCATCCAAAACAAAGAACATCATGAAAGCAAGCAGTCAGGTAACAAGCCTGCTCCAAAAAGCACTGCAGTGGAGCCTTGCTCAGAGAGCTTCCACGCTGGCACAGCAGCATGAAACAGGTATTCTTTCCAAAGGGCTTTTCAAAACAAAACCTGCAGTTGTTTTTCCAGTTCCATTTTCAGACTCTTCTGCTCCAGTTGTTAAAAAAAAAATGACAGTGGCAGAAGAATAAATGTGAAGCAAACTGTAGTATCTCCTACAAATAGCATTCCTCCTATTCCTTTGGAACACTCCCATTTTGAATGTGCAGTTCTTTAAAAAAGCCTTTTTTTCACCAGTACAAAAAAAAGGCTATCTGGACAGCTCTAGAAAACACAAAGGGAAGACAGAGAGAGTTTGATTCACAAGAACACATCTTTTGTTTGATATTGGTACAGCTGCAGTGTGAAGTGTTTTCCCTGGGCTTGCAGTGACACCGAAGCAGCACAGCTGACCTCTGGAAGAGGGAAACAGCTACATGGGCACTCTCGTGTTTCCCAACAACGTGCAGTGTAGCAGTCACAGAAACAGAGCTGTTCCAGCATAGGCCTGACAGTGCTTTGTGTAACTCAGAAAAGGGGAGCCCCAAACCTGGCAGTGTTCAAGGCCAGGCTGGACAAGGCCTTGAGCAACCTGGTCCGGTGAGAAGTGTCCCTGCCCATGGCAGCGGGGGTTGGGACTAGCTCACCTTTAAGGTGTACTCCAATCCTTCAACATGCTATGATTCTATTACAAAATGAACAGAGTACACTACCTTTTGCCTTTAGCACTAATGTGGGCTGCATAAATTGTGATTATGCTCAAAAGCAACACTGGTACTGCCGAAAAAGCTTATTACACTATTGTTTTAAAGGGAAGGCAGGAAAGCAGAGGAAAAGCCTGCTCAAGGGAATACAAGAAACCTATGTACATCAGTGCCACAAAGCTGATATTGGCAGTAGCTACCTGAAAACAACACTTTGGAAAGACTGCTTGGAAGCTGGTAGGAAAGCCCACAGCTAAAGGCAATGTGCCTGGCCCTGCTTGGAATTTTTGTTTGGTTGTTTTTGGGTCTTTTTTCCCCTACTCTTTTTTTCTCTCCCTTATTACCATAAACAGATGCAGATGATTAAGAGGCTAGCTGTGAAGAGCTCTGGTAGTTTCAGCCTAGAGAGTCCCCAGGAAGGACCAGCCAGAAGGGGTTACATGATCTCAAGCCACTGCTTCCACAGGGCTCACAGGCTGGATTGCATTTTTTTGAGCAGCTGATGAAGGATTAAGACCAGCAGATGACCACAACGGGTAACTGTCACATCTTAAACCAGCACAGCTAAATGTACCAGAGTTTTTGAGACAGTATTTTATGTTAAAGGTCCAAATATCAAAGAAGCTAATCACTCCTTTTAAAAGACTTTCCATTATATTCCAAGTAAGTGGCTTTCTTGTTCTCTTAAGAGTTTATAATTCCTTATGCCACTTCTGCCTTTTCCAACTAGATACTGAGGGAATGAATTCATTAAAACATCAGGATCCTTTGGAGAATTGAAGGAAACAAACTGCTGCAGAAAGCTAGAACAATTTGCTAAAAATTGTTTTCATTATCCCACTTAATAATGGGATAATGCACTTGAAGAGCAGACAATTTTCTAGTGGGTTATTTGGGGGAATTGTTTTGTGCAAATCATTTCTGTATTAGTATTAAAACCTTTCTGACCTCGAGTTACTTCATTGTAAGGGCTGTATGCATTTCTATTTCATAGCACATAATGTCGGCTCATAGTGCAATGCTACGTCACTCAACCCGTGAGAAAATGAAGAAAGTCATTTTTAGAAGCATTAAATACTTAAGGAAATAACACTTCATTAATAAAATCGCTAAAAAGCAAGTGATTAGAATACCTCAGAAGACAAATTTCAAGCCTAAAGTCTCACCTCGTATATACGTGCATTTATACGCATGTATACGGAGAGATATGTGTGCATGCACCCCTGTCTGGGAAGGGCTCCCTAGGAGCGCTGGTGAGGGTCTGGAAAGGCTCCTTCCCGCCCCTCCTCCCACTGTGCTGCAAGGACTAATGCAAGGCAGCTACCTGGAAAAAAAAAAAGGATCTTTCATAGCGTATTTATAAATGTTAAATGGCAGGGGAAACTGCTGAGAGATTCCTCAAGCTCGGATCCTCATTTTCTCCTGCGTGGCCATCCCTGGGACACGGCTGGAAAACAAGGCAGCCATTTTCTCATAAGCTGTTACACTCAGCAAACCAGATTGAAGTGCTCGATAAGCTGCTGTTCCCTTCCTGCAGCGACCGAGGGGAAAAACAACCCATCACCCACAAACAGGTACAACCACAGCCACCTCTGCGCTCCTGCTGTGAGCCTGAGCAGGCACGGAGGGGGCCAGGGAGGGAGGGAACGAGGGAGGAAGGCAAGGACGGGAGGCCTGGATGTGAACACATCCATATTCCCGGGCTGCGCTACGCTTCATCTGTGCAAAACCTTATGGATGTGTGACACAGCACTGCTTGCTCACGGTTCTGTGTTTCCAAAAATAAACTGCCACTGTGAGAAAATACTTGGCTTTTGCAGAATCTGTGTGTCTGAGATACTGCCCTGTGTGGAAAAAGCCTCCAAACCTTGTGGTCCGTACAGAAGAGTGATTTTTAATTGCATTCAGCACAGGTATACGAGCACCTGTATGCACACACATACGTGACGCAATTTTCATAGGCAACATGGCTGTAACTTCTCTCATATCCAAGTAACCTCACTCAAATAACTTTTTTGGGAACCAGACTCTCAAAAACAGTGAGCACCCCAACTCTGTACAGTGTACAGATCGGGATATTCAATATAACAGTTTGAGAATAGAAAGGTCTGTCTCTAGACGTGAAGCAAGAAGTCATGGCACCTATACTTAGGTTTACTTCTGTCTTCTATTATAATCCAGTTTCTTGTCGTTTTTGTGAATCTCCGTGGTTTACAGGAATGTTTTGAAACTGGGCAGCAAGAAATTCTGGGAGCAGTCTCAGCAAAATGTGTTCAGCCTTAGCTATGCTCAAATCTGATGGAAAAAAAAATATCCCACTTAAGTTACGTCAACAGAGACTACTAAAATCCATCTGCTGAAGTCCCCCACGACCCTCTGTGTGCTGCCTGCCCAGCCTTGGCTCTTCTTTTCAACAGCGAGCCAGGCTCTAGCCAGGCCCCGGTGGGCAGGCCAGATCACCCAGCCAGGCCCAAAGGAAGTCCAGGAAGTGGGGTACATGTCCCCATTTGGCCGCTTCCAAAGGCTTCTGCTAGGCTGGCCTGATAGTGCTGCACTGGGCTCCCTCCATCTGGATGGAGGCTTCACAAACAGAAGGTGATTCCCTGAAGCCATTAAAGTCCCCAAGCCTCAGGCTCAGTTCAACCCACACAGGATCTGGCATGCATGCCTGGCTTGGCTCTGCTGGTGCAAAGGCACATTTAATTCCTTACATCCAACTTGGAATCTCTTTCCAGTGGCTCGTCCACAAGAGATAGCAGTACAATCCCGTTACCTTAGGTAATCATTTTGGTCAGCTTTAAGCAATTTTGCCACAGGGTACCAGTGGCCAAGAATACCAAAACTAGGACTATAATACTATGTGTTCTCAGCACTATACCTCAGTAGCTTCCTTTCTCTACAGAAAACAGGAGAACAGCCAAGGAGATGAGACACAAATGAAAATGCTATTAAGACTGTAGAAAACCTAAATGTGAGAAAAGCACATCTGAGCTGTCAAAACCTAAGACACTGCCACTGCTTTGCTTTTTCCAGACAGAAGCACAATCTTGCTCTGACCTCTCCCTTCCTATCGCCTGCCTCCCCAGGCCATCAGGAGCTCCTACCACCACCTGCTGCTGCTGCCACACTGGGCAAACAGCAGCAGCTCAACTCAGCAACACTAACAAGACATTTCATGCCCCAGAATACCTGCTTCAGCTCTTGAGCACAAGCATTAAGTCTGCCCCTGAAAACTTTGCATTTGCACTTTCACACATGCTCACTAAGGTTGTTAAATCAAAATGGTTCCCAACACATCATTCCTAATGCTGCAAACTCTGCAACTGTTTTCCAAAGTTACTACGTGGCTTTGCAATGAGCCTAATGTAAACGATGGCTGTACACCAGAGATGACTCCGGCCAGCTTTGTAAGACAAAAAGTCAGAATAAACACAAGTAGAGCACCAGTACTTAAAACATGTGATGCCCTCATCAGTCGTCAAAACTTCTGAAACATAGTCCTGTTCTACATGTTCTGGATTAGCTGGAGAAGAACATGTTTGTTCTGTGACCACTGATTTTTACAGGGTAAAGTAATAAGTCTTGTTTTTCTGCCAAGTATTCATGCACCAAGGCATTTTTAATATCTTCTATTTTGAAATGCAGGATAGCTTAAGTTTTACAGTAGAAAGTCTCCTCACTCCACTAAAATTCAAAGTGTGTAAAACCACAGCTTTATCAATCATGCCATCTGTGCTAAAAACGCCATTTTTTTTTTTTTTTTTTTTTGCCACAAGACTATTATATCATGTGCAGGTGGTAACATCTAAAAATGTATCACAGAAGACATATGTAAAACCAGACTACTCATTTTCTTGATCCAAACAGTAAGTAGAAATGAACCCATGCTCATCTAGCTCATACACCTCTTGGCACTGGAGGCTTCTCACTAGACCTGCAACCCCCATGCTTAAACACTGTTTCCAGAAATGAAGCGCACAGATCCCTACACCTGTTTCATACCATAAACCAGATAAAATGCCTTGATCTCTTCCAGGAAGGAAGGAGTTCAGCACTGGATTGAGGAGTCAGACAAGCACCATATGGCTAGAAGGGACGGGAAGACAAAATTGAGGGCTGAACCACCTCTCTCAGTGGCAGCAAGAGTTACATTGGCTCAGCTGTGTTGTCTAATCAAGTATTCTAAATCAATTAAGAGTGAAGCCAATTTGTACACATGAATCTTTGTATTTATAAATGAACCTAAATATTCCACAGTAATATTCCATACGGTTTATTTCATGTAGTACATGGACAGAAACCAAGGACTGGCTGAGCTCATTAGCTACAAAAACATGATGTTTTATCAGGCAAGCTTTTGTCCAGCAATACAAAAAATGAGCAGTGAATGGATGAACCCTTCCTGCTCTATAAAACAATGGTTCCCCATGCAGGAAGGCCAGTTAATGCCAGTTAACAGTAAACATGCTTTCTCAGTTGTTTGGAATTGTTACCAGGTTTGTAAATAATTCTCATGCATCTTCCCAGAATACTACATTTCTCACAGGTTTTGAAGAAAACAGAAAGACACTTCCTGTGCGTGGAGAGTATTTTCCCAGGTTTTAGTTTAAGCAGTGATGCTCAAGCAGAGCAGGGTGGCTGCAGACACCTGCAGAGGTGATCCTCCACAGATGCCTTCCTCGCCTCTCCACACAAATGGCTGTTGCTCACTGTTCAATGGCCCGGGACAGTGAAGCACAGCCTGTCCTAGGCAGACCTGATCTGGCCATGGTTTGCTTTAAAAAGGTGGACAGCAAAGTAAAGCATTTCAGCAGTGACTCAGCACTGTGTATTAATAGCCAGCCTAAGCTTATTTAAGAGCCTATGGTTGCCATGTATCGGGGACAGACTGTCGAGCTGGCTGGAAGCTCATCTCGCATCTTCCAGCACGAACCAGCAGCATGACAGGGCTGACAGTACGCTGGAATGGAAGCACAGCTCAAGGAGAGGGGAAGGAGAGCAGGATGCTGCTTTTGAATTGGCTCAGGTCAACTGCTAAGAGCTGGATTCCCTTGGTCCACAGGAGGAAGTGGAAGCCGAGCAGTTGATGAAGCTATGAAGAATTAGGCATCTTTATACCCTCCATGCAAAGTGAGCGGAACCGAAAGCACTGCTTAGAAGAATCTTGTATAGTCATCCTGCATGCACATACATACCCGTGTGCAGAAATGAAGTACATGCTTTTGGTCATACTGGAAAGCACAGGGAGGTAAGAAATAAAGAGAGTCATCATAATCTGATTAGCTGTGTAATTAAGACTAAACTGGGAGAGCAATGAGGGAAACTATAAGGAGGGTTTTTTCAGCACAGTATGTGGGAGAAAAAAATGAGAAATCTGGTGGAAATCTAATGGGATAAAGTAACAGATGGTAGGTGGACACCCAAGGGACATGGAATATGCTTAAAGATGATAATGGCTAACAATATGATTAAGAGTACATGCAATCTCACAATGCACTGCATGGAACTGAAATGTAAGTACTAAGGCCATAAACCCCTTAATATTATAGATTAGATTTACATACTTTTATAGACACCTACAAGACAAACAGGAAGAACACTTACTAAAAGGTTCTATACAACACAAGTATCTGGGCTATCTAAGGGAATGGCTCTTGTCACCATCCTGAGAAACTGGCAAATAACTGTCTACAAATATGATACAGGACACATATAACAATAAATAATTGACTCATTTTACAGAAAAGAACAAGTACAAACCACCGTCATCTAAGCGACCTGAAGCCTACCTGACAGTGTATCACTCTACCGTCCTGTGAGGACTCTGGGGGGAAAAAAGGTAGATCAAACCCTACCCACTTTTTCAATCACAGATACACCAGCAACTTCCAGCAAAATCTTCCGCATAACCCACTGTTCTCCCAGATGGTACACATGCAGGAGTGGGGATTGCAGTCGAAAAGCTGGACGCACAACCAGGTCGAGTCAGGATGGCCACTCCTGCTCAGGCAATGCTTTCAGTTTTCTCTTGTGTACCATCAAATTTGCTACAGCAGTCTCATGAAACTATGGTGGTCCTGAGCCTTCTAAATATTTGCCAACAATTAAATAAGACCTATAAACAATACAGCCCAGCTGTAGAATTGCTTATTTCTCCACAAAATAAATGAACATTATATATAAAAACTCCAGATATATACAGATAGATGAATACATATGTACAACAGAATGCTAAATGGAGTAAATGTAAACAAATGATAAAAAAAGACATAAACTAATGCTGCATTTATTATAACCCAGTTATTTATGTAGATTTATTTCAAAATATGTCTGATTGCATTCATAGCACTGATGAAGACAACAGTAATGCACTAAGTATCATTAAACACTTAAACTAAAATTCCTCCTTGATCGTCCCTTCACAACCACTTTGATTTTATTTTGCCACCTCAGGACAAGAATAACCTCATAACCTGAAGGTCAGAAAATTCTTACTCTGTTATGAGAGCAAACTAAATAATCTCCAAAAGCAGAGTCCTCTCCCAGGCACAGTCCTGCTTTCAGCTCTCCTATCTCCAACTGGCACTAATTTAAATTAGGGGACTGGTAGATTTAGCACTTCAGCTGATATCAATTACTGTTGTATCACGCAAAGCACTCCCTGAAGTAATCAAGAACTAAGCTGCTTATGGAAGTAGTGTAAAAACTGCACTAGAAATTAAACAGAAGCCAGTACATAGCAGAGACATAACCAACCCCTCCGTAAGAAAAAGAGATTTAAATAGGCAGCTGCATTCTGCATCAGCAGAATTACAACCATTTCTGTGAATGTTTTAAGGTGCACAGAGAGGTCACTGTGTTCCATAGATTGGGTTACTGCAAAGCCAACAGATAATAACTACAGAAAAGAAGTAACTAGGCAATGGACTGCCTTAAAACAACTGAAGAGAAACAGAATAAGACAGAACGATGCTGACTCCGATGCAGCTTCCGAGCAAGCATCATCCTCTAATTTACTCACAACTAGCTTATGAAAACTTCCCAGTGTTTTTACAATCATAAAATCCAAAAAACCAAGCCCCAAAACACAGATTTTTATTTTTTTTTTATCCTAGTGCAGGAAAATGGTGGGAGGTAATGGAAGTGGGCCCAATCAAATGTGATGTAAGAAACCAACGAGAAACACAGTCTTCAGAAGCCTAAGTTCTATCAGCTGTCTTGCACTGTTGTGCTTTTTGTCTGTTCTTCGGATCCCACCTCAATGGCTTCTGCCTGAGGACAATTTTGTTTTAAGGATGCTTAAAGCAGTACTTGTCATACAGGGCAAGCTCACTCAGCTGAGGAGACAGCTCAAGTCACTGCAGGCCCCCCTTGCTCCGAAAGAGCAGATATAGACAGGCTTCCTGGCACCTCTCCATCCTACAATTTCCTACTGCTATTACACTGATGATTCAAATCTAATTTTAACAAGCAAGCAAGCCCTCTGCTGTCAGCAACCATTGTTCCAAGACAGAAGGAAAATACTTTAAGCACATTTTCGTGCTTTTCAACATTTGCATTCTTGTATTGCTTTTGTTCCTGGAGAGGGGCACAGAAAAGGAAAATAAGGGGAGCACTTCCCAAGATAAGGAGCTAAGATATCAGTGTTGTCACTTATCATTTCCTAAACAAATTTAATTTTCTCAAACAATATATGGGCAGCAGAAGGGTATTATTCATTTAAGGACTAATGCTTTGAAAATCTAAAAAACTTGCTACTGTAACAAAGCAATATTCAAACCATATTCCCCTAAGAACACATAAAAACAATGTGTGTTTTTTCTTTTTTCAAAAATAGAAAAATGTTTTCCACATACTTTGGTATAATTCACTCCTACACAGCCACAATACTTATTTTTTAAAATAACTAAATATATGAATCCCTTCACAGCTAAGTTTCTGTGTAAATGAAACTGCTCTACCAGTTCAGAAAGAATCTAAAAATTTCCTTGATTATATACTATCTCACAAGATGTGACCACTCACTATATTTCCAAGTGTTGGCCTAGGAGATCAGAAAAAGGAAAGTAATTTGAATATTCTTTTACATATTTTTCAGATGGCCTTCAAAAGCCAAGTCAACACAGTAACAAGCTGAGTTATTAGTTGTACAGCAAAAGAAATCATCCCATAAAATGTGCATTATCAGTGAAAAGTTGCAAGGCGTAAGATATTCACTGAACATGCTTAGTTCTGAAGATTATTGTAGAAGACGGGCATAAACTCAGTTCCAATAACCAAGGGTAAGACAACAAACATAGAAAAGTCTTCCAGGCAGGGAAGAAACAGCCCTGTTTGTCCTGAGTTGCAGCACATTCAAGTTAGTTGTATGACATGTCCTGATGTTTATGTCATATGATTTTAATAAATCTACAACAGAAGATTAAATATATCTGCAGGTCTCCTAAATAAAACAAATGCTATACTGTGGTGCTGAAATATGTTTCCATTACCTAGAATTCATATCACAGAAGGTTATTTACACATTGGAACAGGAAATATTTAATAGCAGTTAACTCCCTAAAAGGTGCAGAAAATGTTACTGGTCCAATACACTCCTATACTGTTGTCTCAATGGCAGCAGTCAGAACATGGGGATCAAGTGTTGCAGTCCCCTTAGACAGACATTGTGGAACCTGCCCAAGGTATTTAATTTGATCTCTTTGCTCCAGTCAGCATTTGCACTCATTCACATTCAGCAAGTTATTAACCTAAAAAAGCTAAGGAATCTTTCATTTCTTCTTTTCTCTAAACTCCATTTGTTCTTCTGTAGAATTAATGCCATAAATAAAATGTTGCATTTAGACGTGCTGTGATACTGCCAGCCAATTTTGCTGCAGATAAAGGTCAAGGAAAAATTTATTAAAAAACAAAATAACATTTCTTTTCCAAACTCCCTGTATAAAAGAACAGTGCCAAGCATTTAAATAAACCCTCAACATAGGTCAGTCCTTAATGGGCTTGTAAGTGAGCTGTGTGTTTTAAGAGCTAACCTTTGGAGCATTACTGAACTATTTCTTGCACAGCAACTACTGTGTTGCAACTGCCCTCCAGAAACCTGTGACGATCGTCTGAACTAAATAACCCGTATGTATGAAAGCCCAAATCCTAACTGAAGGCCTTAATAAGCATGAATCCAACAAGAAACACAAGTTACCTACTACCTCTACTGGGTTTCCTCAAAACTCAAACATGCAATTCTTGCACTAAACATAACATTCAAACACTGAAAGAAACTGTATTTTAGAAATTCATCTGAGCTGGATGTAAAAATTTCAGCTAATTCCTTGTCTCAACTTCAACAGTTTTGCCAGCTTTGAAAGACCTATGAATACTGGGGGAATAACGAAATCTGTTTCCTGTTTGAATTCTTCTATCTTTTTCTTATTTCCAGTGCATCTTTTTACTTCCATAACATCCAAACAAAAGAGCCTTCTCATATCATAAATCTTCGCATGGTTATTACCACATGATGGCCAACTCATAATTTCAGTCTTCTTTTAACAAAACAGATTGGATTTTATGTTTTCTACTAGAAAGATTAGCTCCTGCAGAACCACCAAACTATCTCTACAGTAAATCCAAATTCTTAGAGCTCCTGGTATGAGTACTGCTGATCCACGCTGCACCCCCATACTTAGCTAAATATCATCCATTCCATATGCATAGCAAATACACTTTCCATTTGTTAGTCTTGCAATCTTATGTTAAAACACTGTATCACTGAATGGGAGACTTACGTGCAAGCTGCACAGCACGGCCACAGTGCACCTTCAGGATACACAAATGACAGCTTCTGAAGGAGCTTTAGATATTTATTATGGGCTTGCACAAATTAAAACAAGAAGATATCACTTTGCTATTCCTCATCACTATCTTTACAACTGAGTAGGGTAACGTGAAATAATGAACTGAGTAAGAGCACAGTAAGAAAACAAGAAAACTAACACCTAAGACCACCTGGAGATCCAAAGCAGGGAAACAGGGAAAAAATGCTGATATTTAGTTCAGAAACAGCTCAGCATAGCTTTTTCCAGTGACTACAACTGCAGCCAATAACTGCTGTATTTGCTTACAGATTCAGACAGTATTTTAGAGACAGCATGCAGGACAGGCTTCTCCAAAAGTAGGCAAGGACTTCACACGTGTTATTATCATTCAGTATTACCAGAGACACGGCCCTGTGCATCTGTCTTCAAAGCAGAGGAGATACTGCAGCCACTGCCTTCCTCATGGCAGGTGTGCACACAAACCAGCAGGCTACTTTGGATGGATATTTAACATTGACTTGATAGGTTAGAAGTTGCAGACACAAGGTCTCGGGATTTAATGCAATGAAAAGGAAAAACAGAAATACAATTGGAAAGCAAGCTATGGCTTGGGAAAATGCAAGATTTAACATGTTTGGTATGAAAAAAATTCACATCAGTAGTAGGGAAGGTAGGGAAGGAAGGGAGAGAGTGCACTGAGACATAAATGAAGTAGGAGGTAATATGGGCAGTCAATCTAGAGAGTAGAATTTTAAAAAAGAAAAGCATCAGGAATCATGCTAACAGGAAAAAAATATATTCTCTACAGATTTAGGAGAACCTGGACTCCTGAACCTCCTGATTAAATGAAGGTGGGTCTTTCAAAAGCAAAAAGGTGACAAACTGACATTTGAGTAAAGAAAGAGATAAATTTTTTACAGGTGAAAAATGGTAAAGTGGGGCAAAGAGATAGTGGGGTAATAATTTACAAATATCTAAAAGACGAATGTGTATTGCAGAAAAAGGATGACATTTTCTAACAGCTATGGAAACTCAAGAAGGAGTACATGAAAAGTGGAGCGTTTTTTGGTGGTTTGTTTTTGTTGGGGTTTTTTACATAAAAAATATTGAGAGACTAGAAGGAAAGGCTTTTTGGAGGGGAACAACTGTTAGCTTGTAAGATACTGCCAAAGGGAATACTGCAAAGATACTGCTGGACTAAGTAACAGAAAATGAACTGATGGGGACAGTCCTGTATCAGAAGGAGGAATGCCTTGAATAATGTAAAAGACCACTTTCCAGTCTGCTTATCTGTACACTAAGCATACAACTAAGATATATTACCTGGAAATTTGTGCTCCCTTTTTAATACAACGGTAATGTACTTTATTACTGATTTTAACAGGCTTTAATAGGAGGAAGCATACATTCAATTATTTTATTACACGCTTTGAATATAAATGGTGAGCATCTGCACTCTAGTTTACTCCTTCCGTCCTCACGCTCTCATAAAAACAGCACTGGCACATTTTAGAATTCAGAGCAGCCCTCCCCAGCCCAGCCGCTTTCTTGGCTGGTTTGCTGGGATCTATATATCCAATCTAATTATTTTGATTCCCATTTCCAACCCTATCAGTGGTGCAGTGGTGCAAGAAATCAAAATGCCAGTCTCCTGAATGTGTTAGAGCCTAAAAGCTAACAGCTACTCATTTGCAGAGGCATCACTGCACGGCCCAAAGCCCTTGTCACCAGGCAATTTACGTTCAGTGTTCTGGATGTGACTCGAGGGGGGTTTCCCAGCGTACCAATACAGAGCATTTCACATAACATTTCATATATGCTACAGGTTGTTGCATCATCTTATTTTGTCACAGCATAACTGACTAACAAAAAAACCCCCAGCAACGCTTTGTTCAAATTTTGTCTCTTTTTAAAGACTCGAGTCCTTCTTCTTTGTTATTTTTTCCCTTTGTTTTCTTAAAAGGCAAAAAATAGGATCATACAAGCTTATCTTCCCTTAAGTGATCAGAAGAGAGAGTCAGCAATAATCCTGCCAGAACACCTACTACCTTCTCAAATCAGGGGGATCATATGTTGCTCAGTAGCTGAATTTCCCTGTGGGTCTTTGCTCTGCATTTAAGTTGTTGCCCTGTTGAATTACAGTCTTACTTAGATTACTAATGCTCAGCACCACCAAAAATATTCCCATTCATTTCTCCAGCTTTTACAAACATGGTAACATGATTTGTGTTTAAATATAAGCATCACCGTTTTACTTTTTATTATGAATATCATATGTCTGGCAAGCTGTCTGACCTTCCTTATGATGATGAATGCTGCAGCAAACAATTTGCTGTATCTTTAAAGAAATGGCCAATTCAATTACATTATGCCAGAAGCTTTCAAATCCCTCTCTGCCAAATGTCTTTGCTATATCCTGCCACAGACAGCCCATTTGTATTCCAGCACAGTAGGACACTTGTTTTGTTGAAGCACACAGTTCTAGTTAGGTACTATCAACAAAGCAGTATTTCAGCTCTCCAGCTCTGTGCTCCTTCCAGCCCCTCTACCCTCGGTTATCAGGATTTTCAATTTTACTGGCCAAACGTGTATGCATTACTAATTACGTGCATGAAATGCAGTAGTTATCGACTGCTACAACAAAATACATTAGTGACCAATTACAGGAGTTCTTGGCAGCAATGGTTATCATTTTAGTGGATTTAATCATTGCACTTAAAGCGAAGCTTGAGATTCCCTTTGAGATTACACCACTAATTGCTTCTGTTTTGCCAGTTACTGCATGAGCTGTTTGCAAAAAGGATCACTAAAGATGCTTTCTAAATATGGGAAAGCAGCAAACAGATGAAGCCTCCTGTAATGAGTGTCCCCCCCAGTAAAACCACAGTGTCAATTTATTCATACCACAATGCCTCTCTCCAATTCATATCCCCCCTGTCACCCCTCTTTCCCTCTCATTTCTTGTTATTTGGGCAGACAGCAGCAATACAGCTGCATTGCTGTTCATGTGAATCGTGCCACACACTATCATTTATTTATATAGATAGTGAGAATATTACACTGCGAGAAAAAAAAAAGCTTCCCCCTCTCTTCTGTGTTTGCAGGGAGGACACTACTTATTATTATGATTATGACAGAATGTTTAAATGGTCTTAGACCTTAAAAGAAAAAGGGAAAAAACCCAACCTAGGCCAAGTACATGATTTATTACACATACAATACCATCCTAATAGGCTTCCACTCTCCAGGAATCCCTAAAAACAAACACCCCTCCCTCCCAAGGAATTTGTAATATAACATATTGTTCTTTAAAAGCCCACATCTACTTCCAGATCGTCAGTAGTGATGAATTACCTGGTTTACAGCCTCATAAAGCAGAAGGGTCTATATATTTTAATGCTGAGGCCAACCACAGGACTTTGGTACCTTTCAAATGTAGTGATATACAACTTTCCAAACACCAATGAAAGGCTTCAGGTGAAACAACAAGATATAATTTCATCCACATTTTAGGTCTGATCGAAACAAGTAGTCTTTCAAAGACAAAAAGAATGGAGAAGGATTACAACTACAGTTTCGTTAGCTGAGAGCAAGCTATTCAAATAAATAAAATTGTTTAAATAAACTTGTTTGGCTCCTTTTCATTAAGAATTTCAGCTACTAAAGCTTTCCATTATTCAAACACCACTTTGTGAACAACAAAGAAACACTCTCAAAAGTATAAAAAACTCTCAATGAGCCTCAACAAAAATTTTCTCATGAGATTAAAAAACCTCCTATATTTGTCTCAACAAACATCAACATTTTTAGGATTTCAATAGATGCTAGGTTGATAAAACCTTAATTAGAAACTTAATTGATCTCTGTGAGAGAGATACTGCAGAGAAAGAGTTTTAAATCCCCAGAGACTTCTACACTATAAACAGCAGTGCATATGACATCTTTAAAAGCTGTCAGAAACCATACACTGTGATTTACAAAAATAATAACAATCTCTGTGAAGTCAACTGCTAAGAGAAGTTGAAGAGCTTCATCCTACAGTATCAACAGGCTACAGCAACAGTACCAGTTGGCTTCACTTCAGCCTCTAAATACAGTACAGACTAATACCTAGTAATCCCTGGAAAAAAACAAAATGCAGCAGAACGAGGGTTACATCACAGATACATTTATCTTGCTTCATGCCCAGATGTAGATTTGCACAAAACCAGTTGATCTTTCCAGAACGGCAGGCACAAGAACTGCTACACACAGGATGCTCTCAAAACCAAGGCCAGTTCATTTTCATGCTTAACAGAGAAAATCTTGCCCCAGGGCACTCAATTTCAAGTCTGAATGAGAAAATCTGTAGGTGATGCGGTAACTACAGTAACTGGCAAATAATAAACTGGGTAAAACACCTAGAGATCAATCCTATATTCATGAAGGAACAGACTACACAATTCAACTGGATTATTCCCATTTCTTAGTTCACTAGTTCTTGACTTCTATCTTATTAGACAACAATTAAGGACAATTTTCAAGTACAAAGTAACATAACACTGACACGGTATCTTTGTCAAGGCACAGTATTTTTGTCACTATATCTACAGGTCCTCCAGTGCAGCAGAATGACTGCCTTTCTTTCATACGGGCAAGCTCCTGTCTCATGTACACAGGCACAAAATCTAAATTACAGTTCCAAGAAGATTGCAATTGTACCTGGAATTTCTAATGCTGCCTTTCAAATGAGGAAACAGGCACAAATCAGGAGAAGAAAATATTCCCAAAATGAACAGCTGACCTTATGTAGCACCCAAAATACAAAAGGTTGGAAAATAGCTGCCTTTCATCACTGTCAAAAGCAATAGACTAAAATATGCAGAGTAGGACTGATAACACAGGAAATAAATGAAAACATTTGCTTCGTGTTAGTATAGAAGTTAAAAGAAACAAGGCAAAAATCTCTCTCAAAGTCCCTGCTGGATTTAAAACAGAGCTGTTGAGCCAACTGTGATTTCAAAACATGCCACTATCATTTAACACTGAAATTCTCCTCTTTAATGAACCTTACACCTGTTCACCAGTCCAGAGACCTAATTCTTAATAAAACCATACAAAGCGAGTGCAAGACAAGGAACCAGAGCTTCAATGAGAACTGCTAATGCACAGGAAGGCAAGCAGTTACTCATAATACAGTCTCAGGCATTATTTGTAATTCAGTACCTAACTTACAAATCAAAGAATGATAATGCTAAATGCTGCCATGATGTATTTCTGAATGAATTAAAAGTCTTATGTGTGTGCAGCTCACAAAGCGTGGCATATTTTCAAGTCATATATTTAATTCTTTTTAATATTGAAAGCAATGAAAGACATTTTTGTCTACTACTCTATTGCAGAGATAAACACAGTAAATACTCTAGCAAAATGAAATACACTTTTTATGCGGTGATGTGATGGATATCAATTTATAAGTTCATGCATTAAGTACAAAAATATGAATAAACTACAGCACAGATTTGGAATAAACAGCACTGGTAACACATTTAGACCAGATTAAATTGAGAGACTTTCAGCTGGTAAGTATTGTTTTGAAAACTTAATGTAGATACCCAGTAAGGATATTCAGCTTAGTAAAGCTTTCTAAAACCAAAGATAATTCTTTTAGCATGAGAAATGTCAGCATGAAGAAAGGCTCCAGCTCTAGCAATTGTTTCAGAAAACTCAATTAACTTGCCCATTTTAAAAAATATGTTACCAGTAGAAAGAAGTTTCATGCTATAAAAAATTTATCTGCTCATTAATATTACAGACATTTCATATATGAATATGTATGGCTAAATAAATGCATTAAATAATAAGTAACACATCAACGTACCTTTCTGACATGTAAAATAATTTTTTGCAACCAGAATAATGCTTGGATTGCCAGGAAAGAAAGCTATGTCGATACATGGAAAATACTCTTCCTGCTTTTCAGAAAACTGTGTAGGCTGGGTTTGGGACTGAGGGCCTCCAGATGCCAAGGAATATCTACCACATGCCCCATCCAAGCTGATGAAGAAAAGCTGTCCCTGTCCTGTTTTAGTGGAAGCAAACTCCAACCAAGACAATAGTTTCAAAAAAACCCTCATGAAATGAGCATTCATCCTTTCCAAGACAACCTTCCACGAGGTCATCTTCTCAGCCTTCGCCCTCTGAGGACCTCATATTTAACCTGGCCTGACCTTCAGTTCTGCTGAGTCTCAGTGCCTTACTATGCTAACAAACCAGCAAGATCAAGTTAAGCTTTAAGAAACTCAGAAATTAGTCTGATAATAAATAACTGAAAAGGCAAAACACATCAAAATACCAAGAAATCCTGCTTATAAGCTATGTGTCAGTCTATGAAGACTTCAAGGGTAGCAATAAAAAGAAAAGCACTACTGCAAAGCACTGAAGGCTCTATATAACATTCCCTCCCTGTAAGTAGCCCTAGTACTTCTGGTCTTTGTCAATTCAAAAGCCAAAGTATTGTCTAAAGTTATAACTGGAATTAGGCATGGAGACGCCGAAAAATATTTCACAGTTTTAACATTTTGTAAAACTGATTTCCACTACGCATTCACTTACTCAGGTGCAAGAACAGTCAAGGTCCCCAGTTTCCCCCAGATTTTCCCTTCAGGCCAGTTTTATCCTTAGGTACCTGTGCACAATAAAAAAAAAACAAAGAAAAAATTAATTTACATTACTCCTCATGAGTTCATCTCCTGATTATATCAACTTTTATGACCCAAATTTAAAAATTCAGATCTCCAGCTTTTCTCACAGGATTATTTCCCATCAATACAGTTAACCAGAAGCAAACTCAAAGCTGTTTTCCCCATGTAAAAGAACTGGGTTTTATTTGACCAGTTTATATATATATTATTTTTAGATTTACCATGACCCTAAATGAAAGAGTTTTCTGTAAGAAAACTCATGTAAATTCAACCTAATAGAAGGTGAGATTGCATGATTTAGGTATATTTCATCACTTGTTTTTAGGAGTACAAACAGAGAGCACACAGTTAAGCCTTTGTTAGCCACCTATTTAAGCTACCTTAAAGCTGTTAACATGTGACAAGCAAATCCTACATATTCAATTACTGCTTTAAAAATTGAAAGAAGGTTTGTGTACAGGTGTACTGTCACTTAGTTAAGGAGCTCAAAAAATAGAGTTATTCTTTCTCCTGGCACTAGTATGAATTAAAGAAACATTTTCAAAATGTGCCATTCAACCATATGGAATCAATTTTTGCAGACATATGGAGCTCCAATTAAAAAAGTGTGGCTTTGCTGACACAAAAGTCCACCTGCACGTATTCAAATTTTCCAGAATTAGACCATCTAATTTAGAGCAGCTCATTTAACAGTAACAGAGTAGAAAAGCAATGTATTTGATATGACACAACCTCTGTAACCAGTCTCCTTAAATAGCAATTGCAGCCTTACTTTTGACCATGGTCAGGATATAATCAGATAAGATTGAATTAGTTCCCCTAAAATACAGCTCCAATTACATCAGATCAAAAGAAAATAATTTTTCGTCTTCTCCATCATGCAAGTAAATACATAATTGGAAAATTAAGCAAGGTACAATTTTTCAAAGAAGATTTTACCAGAAGTCAACTGAAATTTAAAAACTGACTGTAACCATACTTCCTAGATTTTACAGGTTTTTTGCAATTTTTTCCCAGAATAAGTGTACGGAAAATATGCCATTTAAAGAAACAGAAGTCAACAAGGTACATACAAACATCAACATCTTAAATAAGCCTAAAATCTTAATATAAGATAGGCATCCAATGACGTGGAAACAAGATATTTTTAAGGTAAGCTCTTCAAAGGTTTTTTTCTTTTTTTTTTTTTTTTAAGGATTTGCAGTTAATTGGGCATCCTTGTTCAAGTCTAGTTTGACTGACTTTGTATTAGGTGATAATGCACAGTTTTTCTTCCACAGGACCCCCGACCTCATTCAGTGAATACAGTAGCTAGAAGGCAGTAGTGAAAGTCTACCCAGTGGCTGCATTCCACGTGGTCACAGCACAGCTCTGCACATTGTCTACTCCAGGTTATCCTGTGCTGTTCCAGAACAGCCCTCTGAGGACAGAAACGCCCGTTCTTGGACAGAGCTCCTCTTCGGTGCTGTCAGGTAACAACAGACTGCGTTACAGCCCCCTGCGAGGGGCGGCATATGGTCCCAGAGACAAGAAAGACACTTCAGGATCAGGAGCATTACAAACTTTAGTGTTCAAACAGGTTCCTAAAACTCATTTTTCACAGTATTTAGCTTTCTATAATACCTTAAACTAATTTCCTGGAGAAGGTGTATCCATCTAAATTGCTTAGTTAAGGTGACACACATCTTCCCTCACTTGTGCCCTGCCTCATTCACTATCTGTCTTAGGGTTTCTACAACAAATAAAAGCACGTTTCCAGAGACCTGTCCTACTTTGCGGCAATCTTCATACACATCTGTTTCACTTGGAAAGACCATACAATTCTGAGATCATAGAATTTAAAACTGTATCATAATGCAAACGTCCAGGGGAGCTCAGTTAACGTATTTTAGACAACCTTAATTGTGCACCTTCCCAGCTTTGCAGCACTTGCTCTTTGTAACTCTTTACTAAAGGCAGCTTTCTGAGCTTGGTTTTTTAAGAAAGTAGCCATTGAAAAGGAGAAGCTCCATCTTGCTCAATACAGACACTCAGTCCCCCTCAGATCTTGGCCACTTTTCATCCAAGCTTTATTACTGCCAATCCTGTGGACATGTGCTACTGACCCCATCCACTCTTGCCATTAGGCTCCGGTTCCTATCTGTGATCCCAGTCCTGCCTCCCTGTCTCTTTTCAGAGACCACTTCATTCTCAACAACTTCACTATACGATATATTGCTCCCACCCCACAACCACAGCCCCATTAGCTTCCAGCTCTCCTATACTAGCATTCTTTTTAATCTCTCACCTTTCTGCACCCTTCACAGATCCGTTAGTTTTTCCATACTGCTTTTCACCCTCCAATGTCTTTCCCACTTCTTTACTCCCCCAGACACTTCCTGTGCTTGCCTCTTGCCCTGGCAATTTCCAAATTTCTTCTCAACAACTAACTCCATGTGTTTTCCTGGTTCCTACAGTCTTTGTGATTAGCATGCCACAGCCATGGCTGCTATGCTTTGTGCTGAACTCACTTCTAATGACGGGTGTTAAAGAGATCTGTACAAGGGCTAATGAGCAGGAACACTTAATTTCGGGATCCCAGAAGAACTGGGGCAGAAGAAAAGCCAAACCAGCAGTGCAGAAGTAGAATTTTAGGCATTTAAATACCTCACTACAGAGAACCATATATTTAAGTGTCAAGGCAGCTGTATGAAGGCTTTGTGGACCGTAGCTACTTCTGTCTTGATGTTAGATTAACACCATTCACTCTTTTAAATTAAAAAAATAAAATTACAATGAACCAAAATAAAGTTACTAAGAGTCTAAATCTCAACCTAAACTCAATCTACACCTCAGCTAACAGCAAGTTACTAATACTTTTTAAAACCATTTTTTCCGAAGACAAAACAGCCCTTAATTCAGTCAAATATATTAAGTACTGTGGGGGAGGGAAAATGGGTTTTTAACTAAAAACAGGGTATTCTTGGCACTGTTTACCAAGGATACGTGTTCTTATCCTTATTCTACAGAAGAAAGTAGATTGTAGCATACCTTCATCTCTTTTTGCCAGAAAGTAAGAGCTAACCAAAGACATCTTCCTATCCTGTCTCAAGCTTCCTTGCCTTTGGTGTGTGGGTGGGTTAAGACCGCTTAAGGTGATTTCATAAAATCACAGAATCATAGAATACCAGGTTGGAAGTGACCTCATGAATCATCTGGTCCAACATTCCATGGCAAAAGCACAGTCTAGGTAAAATGGCCCAGCAGCCTGTCCAGCCAAATCCTAAAACAGTCCAATGCTAAGGAATCCACAACTTCCCTGGGGATATTATTCCAATGGCTGATTGTTCCCATTGCGAAAAATTTTCCTCTTGTGTTCAATCGGAATCTCACCAGGAGTAACTTTTACCCACTACCTCTCATCTCTTCCCGGAGACTCCTTGCAAAAAGGGAGTCTCCACCATCCTTGCAGCCACCTTTCAAAGACTGGAACATGGTGATAAGGCTTCCCCTAAGCCTTTGTTTCACAAGGCTGAACAAACTCCATTCTCTCAACCTTTCTTCACACGTCATGTTCCCAGTCCTTTTATTATCTTTGCAGCCCTTCTCTGGACCCTCTCCAGCCTGTCCACATGTTTTTGCACAGTGGGGACCAAAACTGAACACAGCACTCCAGGTGTGGCCTGGCAAGCACTGAGTAGAGTGGGACAATGACTTTTAATTTATCTCTGCTGGTGAGCCCCTTGCTGATGCAGCCCAGCATCCTGCTGGCTTTCCTTGCCACAGCAGCACACTGTTCTTTCATAGTGAACTTGCTGTCCACCAGAACACTCATGTCCCTTTCCATGGAGCTGCTTCCCAGCTGGGTAGACACCAGCCTGTGCTGCACTCCTGGGTTATGGACAGATCCCTCCTATGCTACTACTGTATTACTGCTACTGTGGCCGTTTAATAAGGGCATACTTTACTTAATGAGTACAGATGAATGATTCAGTGCCAGAAGATTTCTGCTGAAGAGGAATTTCTATTACGTCTTGAGTCTTCCAATACTGAATCTAAAAAGAAAAAACAACTCCCTGATTTAACTGAAAAAATCCAGTAGAATAGTTACTTTTTTATATTTAAATAGTAAATTATCAAAAATATTTAGGTACACTACAACAACAAAACCTTTCAACAACCTTTTTGTGTGTCCAAAATAAAAAAATTAAGTATAAATGCAGTATCATTAATGAACTCAGTATTTACAAATAAATCACTCATTCCTCTGTTGAGCCACACTGAGTTAAGTACACTTTAATGCTGAAAGTGGTCTCTAATTATCTTTATTTGATCCCAAATGCAACAGGGAAATAAAAATGTTCAAAATACTTGGATCTTGCTGATAAGCACTCAGCACAAAAAGGTATGTGTTAGGATAATGTAAGATGGTATTTATTCTTATTTCTTCTGAAGAGGTCTCAAACAGTCACATGAATGGATTTGGTTCACACAACTGCTTGTTCTTCCACTTCTTATATTTCCTGCTAGTGTTGAAGGCAGAAAGAGAATCAATTATCCTGACTCCCATCCCCAGTACTGCCTGATCCAGGAAATTCACCACTGTCACTTCTCATGGAGAAAGGAGGACAGTCAATACGAATCATGCATGCTCTGGGAACTAGGCCTCAAAACCTAACTAATGCAATGACTACAACTCATACAGATGCCAATTATCACTTGTGATACAAGGCATTTCTCAAAAGCTGGCACTTTGAGTCTCCTATTAATCAGTATATTCAAATGGGGTTGCTAGGAGGGTAACAGGAAATTAATAACACAGCTATTAGTAGTAGATTGATTCTGAATGAAATAAAAAACAAAAAACCCAACACATACACACATGGAACCCCCCAAAATACAAAAAACCCACTGGTAAACTGATCAAAAAGCCATTAAACGACTGTAAGTATTTGCCTCCATTTATTTTAGGAAATCTTTCTACTCTTTTTTCCCTTCCTCACAAGTTCCTGGCATCCCTTGTACCACGATGTTTATATTCTAGTTTCCACCACCAGCGACATGAAAAAGACACTTAGTTCACCCACACATACGTCCTTGCCAGAAAGGTCAAGAGAATCATTTACAAATGAAGGTCCATCATTTTCCCCCCAAAATCACAAGTATGAACACAATAATCACCCCTTTCCCCACCTCGTCACAATCAAAAGGGCCTGTGCCTCCCCATGCCTGCAAGAAGAAGGAAAATAATGATTCTTACCATCTAATGGTTTCCTGGCATGGAAAATTTACCAGTGTAATGGTGACAAAATCATACAATGAACTAGTTGAAATCTTCCATGAAAGGGTCTGGTGGGGAGGGTTTGGCAATAAAAAGGTTTTTTGCTTAACAACCTTCATCCAAAAGAATCCCAGCTCACTTCAAAATATCTCTCTTACTAGAAAACAAGAGGATTTTAGCATCATCGCTACAGCTGTTGTAGTCTGGCTGGTGCTAGTTAACTTGGTCACACAGGTAAGTCCTATAACATTCCAGCAAATAAGTGATCTGGGACTACACTTTATACAGCCTAAAGCCAATACAGTTAACATTTCTTTGATCCTTGAGTTTCACACTTGAGAGAGCTGATGGAGAGAGGAGATGCTGATACTTTCAGGAATCATTAATTACAGGAATTCATCGCAAAGGGCATTGCTGGAAAGTAATAGAGATGTTTAAATACAAACAGTGCTGTTGCTGTCACACAATTGTCCATGAAGGGTTTCTACACAGATTGACGATATGTAAGGTGTTGAACAGGAAAGAAATTTACCACAATATAAGCCCCTCCCATTAAAACATAATCCCTAGCACATTTTTTGTATTTGATCAGATAAGTGAGATCCATTTTAACAGTTTAATATATATGTTGTGGCCAGAATTTTAAAAATATTTGCTATTACATTTAGTCAGCCAAGTAGAAGTACAGTGTTCTGAACTCAGTTCATTTTTGAAACAGAATTCACCCTGAACGGGAGCTACTGCTTTTTTATGGTGAAAAATAAAAGTGACATTCAACTGGCCTCAATTATAACATTAATGATCTACTCAGAGTTATTTGTCTCCTTTTGAAATACATGTAAAACCACATGGCAAATTACTAGTAGAAGCAGGAACAACATCCTACTTAACTAGTTCTCTTCCTTGAGAGTGCACCACTGCCTAACAAGGTATTTTACAAATATCCAGGCTTACATTACAGCCATCCCCTAAGATTTTTTTTTTTAATAACAGTAGTCATGTCAAACATAGAGCCTTTTCACAGCCAACTGAATGTTTGGTGGTGGCCTGAGCCTATCAACACCAGGAAGTTATATCCTACTTTTTTATCTGGCCCTCCAATTAGACATTGAAAAGAAACTTTCTCTTTAAATCCTGTCCGGAATAAAATCTAGAAAGCTGTAGCCCATCCTTTATCAGCTGCTTTTTCACTTACTAATTTAAGAACAACACTTCCTCCTGTTGCACACTTACCAGCTATGCCATGAATATGTTATAAACACTAAGCCCCTCTCAGGCCGCAGAGTTTTCTGAAAAAAACAAGACAACTTAATGGAAGCACTTCTTTTTATCATCCTCTGCTTCCTGCCCACATTCTGGTTACTTAATTCAATGCCAAAGTTAGAACTTTTGAAAGAATTTCACATCTCATTTTGCTTCTGTAGTACCCCCCTGAGTCTGAGGTCATAGACGATATGCTGATTTCCCTGCAAGTTTACTTTCTCACAGAAACGCCAAAAATGCAAAGGCAGAGTGATAACCGAACTGCAAGACATCACTTACTGAGAACACTTCTTCTGGGCTACACACAAATGACTGAGAAACTTCTCTGCACGGAACAGTAAAGTCTGAGTAGCAGAAAGAATGCGATGCCTCCTCTGGATCAGCAACCCAGCACTTCCCTGTGCCCCAGCACAGTTCAGAGACACGGGATGATCCTCTCGGGACGAACGTGCAACTGCAGACAACCACACGATGAATGTTCAGTTCTGCAGTTTTCACTGTGTATCTGCTCCACATGTCCTAAACCCCACAAAATGCTTCTCAATACCCTACAAAAGGCAAAACAGCTATAGGAAAGGCTATAATTATAGTATACTACAGCTTTACTACTGGCTATTTCTATGTCTTTGCAATAGCTGCATGTTTTTAGTAACTGCTAAGTAGCAACTTCTCCTCAATGATCACAGTAAGTGGACCGTGTTTAACACAACAAAAAAGGAAAAAAAAAAAATCTATTGTATGTTCTCTTTCCTGAGGGGACCCATTCATTCCTGACTCCAGACCTAGTAATTGGTTCCACGATGAATGTTAGAAGGTGGGGGTTGACAGTAATATAGTAGGTTGACAGGGGACAAGTAAAGTAAGTTGTTGTTAAAGGGCTTGGGAGAAGAGCAGAAAAAATATGCTTCTCATCCACTAGCAACCACTGGAAATACTGAAGCATGCTGTTAGTACCAAATAAACATAACCAAAATAAGCAGTTTCAGTCTCCCTTCAGACCCTTTGGACACCTCAATACTTCAAATCCAAAGACTCATCTCATAACTTAACTTTTTACTGTCATTCCAGAATAAATCTCCTGTGCAGCTTATTAAACTGTCTTTGCACCTGCTCCAATTTAAGTCCATCTTTCTGTTCACTGCAAAGGAAGATCACTGGACACAATATTCCAAATGAGGTCTCAGGAAGACTTTACGAAATGCTATTAGCATTTGTCTCTCTCTCTACAAAAGTATCATGTCTAATGCATCGCAGAAGTACACTAGACTCTTTCACAGCAGCATAGGACTGGTGACTTAGAGCCATTTTAGTGGCATTATCACAGCACTTTACCTAATTCAGACTGTTACAACCATTAAGTCATCTACACAACCTCCTATGATGTTAACAGAGGTACTTCTCATTTTAGATATTTGCATATTGAGATAACGATGAGTGTGACCTGTCTCAGACGAGGCACTGAGGGCTTGCAGAGCTGAATTAGCAACTGAGACTTTCAGATTCTTAACCCTAAATATACACCTCTGAACTCCAGCAGCAAGCAGATGAACAACACAGCGCACAGTAACAAGCACTCCTGATACTCCACACCAAATGCCCAAGCCTGCACTCAAAAGTCATTTCTAAATGGATGGTTCTAGACAGCCACTTGGCTACCATATAATTACATCAGCCTGCTGAGGAGCCACACAGAACACACCCAGAAAGGCCAAACCTCCACCCACTTTGTCTCCATGTCCTCAGCCACCACTGAAATTGCCTTTTTGTGGTAATTCCATCCAGACAAGTCACTAGGTGCTAGACCACCTCCTCTCACACATACTTGCTCTTAGCTGCCAGAGCAAAAGGTGTTCAGTGATAACCACTTCTACAGAAGCTCACATATATATGATATATACACCGATATATTCTCACTGATACATTCTCCGGAGAAGTGTTTTCAGGATTCTGAGTTCATAATTTGAACACTCTTTTTGTCCTAAAATTTAGATCATACTGGAAGTAACAGTCTCCTGGTTTCACAAGAAAAAGGCACAAAAAATTTGAAAATGCAGGAGCACAAATTCAAAGAATCGTGATGGACAAAGGGGCTGGCTGGTACCAAACAGCTTCGTGGTTCCTACACAAGTCAGTATGTTGTAGCTACTCACATCATAGTGTTATAGTTTCACTATTACAATCAAATATTCCTAACAAAAACCTATCTTTGTGGAAAGTTTGCCCCAAACATGAACATTACTAGAACTAGAAAAAACAAGAACTACTTTCTCTTAATGCTCAGGATCTCTTAATTGCCAAGAAATGCCACGAATGTTTTGCAGTCGCATTCCAAAAAGTACTTTTTCTACCAAACAACTAGCAGAGCCAGAACTGTCCTGTGAGCTAAGGACACGGGAGGCTTTTTCTATAAATAAAGCAAGCATTCTAGTCAAGCAGAACACTACCTTCTCAGAAAATAAATATTCTATCTACACTCAAACTTGGTTTCTCTTTTTCACTCATCACATATATACCTTAACCATTTCCTGTTTAGATCCAGCTTCACAGATTAACCCACTCCTGGTACTGGAAAAAGGGCACAAATAGCTAAGGCAGACAGGATAACTTCTGCTAATAGCCCATGGTGTAGAACTCAATGTTAATAAAATGAAATACTGCAGCTGTGCAAAGCCTCAAGCACTACCTCAGAGAACCTGTAGACAACTCACTACATCAATTCCACAGATGAAATATGTACTTTCAAGATATTTATGTTTTCAGAGCACTTTCATGCATCACTGACAGAAGGTATGGACCAGAAACAACTGAATTGGCATGACCCAGCACGTTACTGCTGGCCAGCTGAGCTGAGTCAGCTACAGGAAGAGGTAGCTACTCTTCACAGCTACCTCACTGCCCAGCAGCGGCAGGAGAAACTTGTCCATGGCTGGCTTAAGTGCAGGTCTTTTACTTTACAACGAAAGGGATGAAAATCCATCCTACAGCCACTTTTTCCAAGGCTGATCACGATCCATCCCATACAAAGCTGCAGTACTACTCAGCATTGTATTAAACTGCACTAGTGTAATTTGTCCCAGCTTGCAAAGATGCTTTTCTGTCCTCTGTGCTCATTAGCAGAATATGAATGTATCAAATTGGCCCTTTGGTCTTTAATAATGGAAAAGGTTATGCTTCCCTGAAATTGCAGATAAATATCAGGTACAATTCTGGTGAGGTTCCTGGTCTCTGACACCCGGAATATAAAATACACATACTTTTGACTGAGTGAATGCTTGACTTATACTGACAAAAGATAAGGAATTTGAAAACCAGGACAACTGTTTCCTGGTGTTTGCAGTTGGGATCTGTGCACATTATATTTATATATCAAAATTTCAGTGTCCACACAACAGAAGTGTGCTTTTTACTTCTAATATGGAATCTCCATGCAGAAAACTAGCAGCATACCCAGAAGAATTCAAAATTTACTTCTATTTGAATACAAATATGTGTACCTCTTACAAAGTCCCACCAGTAAAATCCACTCACATTCCTAGTTGGAAAATACATTTGTCAAGATATAGTTGCAAATAAGGCATACAGTTTGCATATATACAGATACTGAAATCTTTGTATGTATACATACAAAATAGAGGCATTGCAGTTTGCAAGCAAAAATGAGCAGGCAGTGTTTCAAACTGACAATGTGATATGGTGTTATCAGGAAAGACAAGAATCACAGTGATTTACAGTAAATTACCCTTACTGGCCAGGGATGATACACAGTTACGAGACTAAATTAAGTAAGTTTGTGTTGCTGCCTTATGGTGCTTGATCTTTCAATTAATGTCTCAAGAATACTGAATTATCTATATCTGAGCAGTGCTTTTGAAGTTAGCATGAAAGAAAGAGGTTTTTCAAACCACAACACACTTGGACAAATTCTCATCAACTTCCATTTCTAGTCACTAGGTCCCACTTATTCCTTCTGACTAACCTTGCAACTTTACTTTTTAATCTTTACATCAAAACTATCAGAGCAAGAAAAAAATAAAAGCATAAGCCCAACACAGAGCTTATGCCTATGTTAACAAACCTAATGCCCTTCAAATCCAGGGAATCTAAAGCTCCTAGAAGTATGTTTATTTACAGCACACTCCTTTCTAGCACTGAAGAGTATCTTGCGATTAATGCATTTCGTGAATGCAGTGTGCATATATATGTATGATGTGAAAGTATAGATCTGAAACAGGATAAGGTCTCAGCATATGCAGATGTCAGGGGGGATAATAATCTGCAAACCCGAAACAATACAGTGTAGTTAACAGCCATAAAAAGAAAGAAAGAAAGAAACTACAGTAGGAGCATTCAAAAATTTTATGAGTGGTATTTTACCAGGTTTGCTAAGGGCATGACTTCAGTAATGCCTTTGTCTTGAGTTTCCTAACTTTGATAAATTTACAGTAAACTTAAGTTTATTCAGAAGATCAAAAGCAAAACACACAAGACCAAAATTACTTCCTTCGGTTTACTCTCTTGTATTTTGCATCAAAGCAGCAGCGTAGCAATTAAAATTTCCAAATACTACTCATTCCACAAAGACCCACTAAAGTTCTCCACACAAAGTAACCAGCTGTCCACTCAGACAGTGAGCAGTGGACTATCAACTAGATCTCCCATCATTTTTAGGACATTCATGAAATCCTAGTGGAATTTTTCAGTGTTATCAAGTAAATCAATCACAGAATAGGTAAGGTTGGAAGGGACCACTGGTAGGGACATCTGATCCAACAGGATTGTGTCCAGATGGTCCTTGAATATCTCCCATGAGAGAGACTCCACAACCTCTCTGGGCAACCTGTTTCAGTGTGTGGTCACTTGCACAGTAAAGAAGTTCTTCCTCATGTTCAGCTGGAACTTCCTGTGCTTAAGTTTCTGCCCATTGCCTTTTGTCCTACTGCTTGGCATCACCAAGCAGAGCCTGGCTCCATCCTCCTGGCACCTCCCTGCAGATACCGACAGATATTGTTTAGGTCCCCTTTCAATTGCCTCTCCTCGAGGCTGAACAGGTCCAACTCTCTCAGCCTTTCCCTTAGTCAGCTTTGTTGCCCTCCACTGGATCCACTCCAGGGGCTCCATGTCTCTCTTGTCCTGAGCACCCCAGACCTGGACAGAACACTCCAGATGTGCCTCACCAGGGCTGAGCAGAGGGCCAGGATCACCTCCCTGCTGGTAATGCTCTTCCTAATGCCCCCCGGGATACCACCAGCCTTCTTGGCCACTAGGGCACACTGCTGGCTCAGAGACAGCTTGTTGTCCACCAGGACCCCCAGGTCCTTCTCCACAGAGCTGCTGCCCAGCAGATCAGCCCCCACCCTGTACAGGCACAGAGGGTTGTTCTTCCCCAGGTGCAGGACCCTGCCTTTGCTGAATTTCAGGCAGTTCTTCTCTGCCCATCTCTCCACCCTGCTGAGGTCCTTCTGAAGGGCTGCACAGCACTCAGGGGTATCGGCCACCCCTCTCAGATTTGTGTCATCAGGGAACCCGCTGAGGAGGCATCTCCCCTTCATCCAAGCCACTGATGAACAAGTTAAATAACTGAATCCTGTGGGACACTGCTAATTACAGGGAGGCACCACTGGTTCCAGGTTATCACAGATGACACTTGGCAAGGTTGCCCACATACCGAGTTTGAAACCAAACTAAGCTGAACCTCTACACCAAGCAGATTCAATCTCTTAGGAACACGTTACAGCTGACTACAAGGAAACACACTGAAAGCAGGAGATTCTCCACAGAACAGAGCACCACATATTTAGCACACAAAGTTGGTTGTTGAGATACAAAGTTACAGCTTTGTCGAAAGATCTGCAGAAATATTTGCATTACTTAGAAACGGAGTAACTCCTAATGTGAATGGGTTGGACCTAAAAACCGATACAGTTACTGAGCCAAATGGTGCCGAGCATTAAACTACGCTAATGTCATTAAAAGCAAAAAGTATCAGTGTGGAAGAAAAAACATTTTTGCAATACAATTTTATATTAATCCTGCAGGACCTACTCATGAGATACGACTTTTTTTAAAAAAAGGTAATATTATAGGAATTTTAATCTATGTGTATTTTATTTAATAGACACCTATGGTGCATATCAGACTAAACTGCCTCGTCAAAGCCTCTGAAAACTGGTTTAGATACAAGAAGAGGCATATTCTGCACAGTAAGACTTCTGAGAAAGGCTTTTAAAAGAAACATTGGAGAATTCTTATTTTTTCTGATAAGACACATGTGAGTGCTTTCACTGAAGTAATTCTTTATATAAAGATAAAAAATTCTAAAGCTAATTGTCAGACATCTTCACACTTCTAAGAGCCAAAGATTCCATTCAAGGATTTCTTACTACATGCAGTGAACCACCATTCACCTCAGCAATCTCCATGTCAGTAAAAATCCTTATCGGAGAAAATTTCACGCGTGCTTTGGCATTTGCAGGATTAGGTTTTTGGTTTGCAGCTACCTGACATATGAGTCAAATATCTATTAAAAAAAACAAAAAAAAAAAAGAAAAAAATGGCCAGGAAAGATTATGTTATCTACTTAGAGCAACAGAAAACGGATGCAAGATACTAATATTTACTTCAAGACCTCTATGCCTTCCTGATGATCAAGCATGCTAATTAAAGTTTACATCCCAGTTATCCTAAATATCAATATAACAATAAAACAACCCACGCTATCTGAAAGAACTATTACTCCATGCAATTAACAGTAAAACATTTCTTACAGGTATTAAGTTCACTGAAAGTGTTGGTAAATAACTCGAGATACTTACCCACAGGGAGCGTTAAAAAGGAGAGCCTTCCAATTTCCCTGAAACATCACCTGTACCAGTGACCTGCAGCCAGACACTGCTCTGAGTCAATTCCACCCAATACTAAGTCAAGGTTAGAGCATTGTAGTAGCAAAAGAGAGTAAGAAAATGAGTCAGTGTATTGTTTTTGGGTATATCCTGTTGAGATCGGGAAAGGCAAATACCAAAGAGCAGAAAGACTCCACTCTGAATTACGGCAGGATATCCACTCATTTCAACATACCCAGAACACTGGAATTTTTCAAGGGAAATTTATTGAAGTAAAAGCAATCACAAATGATGTGACTGTTTTTCCATTTAAATTACTGCTTTCAAAACTTTTAAATATTTTAGAGCACTATTTTTAATACCTTTTTTTCCAGCTTTGGATGCTCATCTTTTAAGTTTCCTCCTTTCAAAGACAAAGGAAGTAAAGAAGGTGCTTAGAAAAAGGGTAAGACAGAAATTTAAATCAAGGGTCTAAGTAGTCTATCCTGTTAAGTTCAAGGAAATTAAATATTTTTTTCCATGTTCAGCCATTTTATTCTTTGCAGCAAGTGTTTTTGCATGTTGCCAAAACAGCCCTTATCAAAATATTTGCAATCTAACAGTCACGTTGACCCTGTGCAGTTTGGAAGGAAAGAAGGGTAAGTTGACTTCTGTGCAACACAAAAGTCAAGACTCTATGCCTGCAAAAATCAAACGGAAGATAGAAAAGTCTAACCAGTTTTGAAATAACAAGAGGATCTTCTTCACCTCACAGAAGGTGCTTGCATCATGGTTAAAATCTTACAGGGCAAATAGAAATGGAGAATTCCCCATGATCTCTGATGCTCAGCTTTCCACACATTTTTGTCAGTATTGCATAAAGTCTTTGTCAACTAAATCCCTCTCCAGAGCTGCTGCGTAAGTCCACTGACTTCAGGTCTCACTGGGGCCACCAGTTAAGGCGAACTTCTCTCACAATGAGCCACAGTTTATCCTCTGACCTACTCTGACAACAAGTGGTTGAGCCCTGCAAAAAACACTGAAAGAATTGCTATTCATCACCTAGCAGCTCTTCAGAACAACAGAAGTACAGTCCAGGAAAGTATCTGGAGAGAAAAATGCAGATTCAGTCACAATGCTCATGAATTAAGAATCAAAAGTTTACCAAGAAAGGCAACCTCATAGAAAAAGAAGTGATATTTTTAACATTAAACATGAAATGAGCACTGCTTTACATATTCCATTGACATTGTTGATCAAGACATGGTATGTGTTTATATGGAACAAGTTTAATCCCAAATGGAAAGGGAAACGTGAGGTACTTGTAAACATCATTAACACTACCGGCTGCAGCATAATCATTATAGACTTCATAAAAGCAATAGTGATTCTGACCAAAAGAGCTTTTATTTTCAGATCAGGCCAAGTTAAGAGCATATCTTTGTCTCACAGCAACATAAATATTGCATGTGCATTCCTGTATTTAGCCATCTTATGCAGTAGAGGTTAAAAGAAGCAGGTAAATATTGTCTGTAAAAGAGTAATTTTCTTGACCTTAGCATAAAAACAAACCAAAAGAAGCCACAGTGGAGAACAGGAGGAAATGAATCTTCCTCTTTCAATCATTTAATCCTTTTTTCTTTCTTTTCCTAGTACAAGCCTTGACAAAGCCAGTATAATACTATCCCATCACTCTGAGTGCAGGCTCTCAATTGTTTTGGTAGTGAAGTTTACGTCAAGGGTTCAGGGAATCTTGGACACTGAAATACACACATGATGTTTTTCCACCTATCTTCTCTAATTAGCAACTATCAATAGACCAACAGCACACAATTTGAGAGCAGTGGGAGCCTACAGAACACACACGTGATCCCTGGAAGTGAAGGAGGGATACTGAAATGGCCAGCCCTCCAGGGCTGAAACGAAATATGACCTCATCCCGAGTTCAAATAACACATAATGGACTGATTTTTCAGGCAAGTAGGCAGCTGGAAACTATTCTACCTGCAAGATGACCCTGCTGAAGCCTTGGAACACTCACCTTTAATAAACTGACAAGGCAGCTTTCTCCTACTCCAGCATTCTCTAGGAGTGGGGATGAAAGTATGTGGAAGCCAGAGCGAAGAGCCTCCGAGGTACCAATCTTTCACTATATGGCCCTGTCTAAGAAACATATCCTACGTCTATAAATTAAAGCAAACCTTAGGCCACCATGAGTTTACTAAAGACACTGCACAAGAGCAGTTTGCTGCCTGGAGTCCTGACTATCCACATGGTACATCTGTTGCTCCAGCTAGGTATGCCTCAGTGGCAGGACAATGCCTTACATCAATCACACTCATTTTAAAATACTTGAAACAATGATGCTTATTATGAACCACGACTAATTTGGAAAATCTGTATTCATGTAAGTGAAGCTTACATTAAAAAATAAAGATAATAAAACCACGTTTCTTTTTAGAAAGTCAACAAATGAAGAAGTAGCATGTCTCCCAATTTTAATTTTCAGTTTCACTACATGACACTGGGAAGTCTTGATTTATTTGTAAAAACGCTGCTGTCAGATCTGAGTTTGGTAACTGATAGAAGCTTGCTTGTGTACAGAGAGCAACCTATCTTAAATCCCTCAGTGGACCAAAAATAATTCTTTGTTTACATGCTTCTTCGTACTTCACCAATTTTCCATGTGCTAGTGCTGGCACAGCATGCGGCTGTTTTATTCTGGGGTGACATTCTGGTTCCTACATCACAAGTAGCTCCCCTTTGAACCAATAACCCAGAGGAGGGACTGCAGCAGCTCAGCAGCAACTGCTGTGCCCAGGCATGCCAGAAACCACAATCTCCCTACAGCTCCAGAGGGAGAGGTTACATTAAGTATTCCCATATTTCTGTGAGCAAGCAGCAGAATGTGATTGTCCATATGTCATAATGCTGGGGGCCAACTGCACTCACAAAAGCTCCAGCACTCTCACCAGGGTGTCCCCTCTGTGGAAATTAAGGTGAAAGAGCTGGTGCCTGTGTAGTTCCCAACTAACAGAGGTCAGGAGGTATATGAACCCAGCTACTACCTTACGGTTTGGAAGTACTCCTGGGTCCACTGCATCATTGCACGACTTTCCTTTGTAGGAAATGCTTAAGTGCTCTATTTACTCATAGCTTCACTCCTGTTTTCTCCTTAAACACACTTATTGTTTTTGGTCTAGCTTCCTAATTGCACCCTTTAGTCCATCACTTTGGTTTCCTGTTCCTTGCCTACAGGTGCGATCATTCCTGATCACTGCTTTTAGCTTCCATCAAAAGGACAAATTTCAAGTAGGCATCACTTAACATTTGATTTCCTGAAGAAACGGTCGTCTTCAACCCCTGAAAGTCCTGTCAGAGGCAATCACGTAATATATTTACCTTCCAAAAGTGATCAGTTGCATCATTACCGATGAGAAGAAGCCAAAATCTGCAATGGAGTGCGGAAGAGGGGGAATTTTTTTAGAAGAAAAAAATCAACACACTTGCTTTCAAGGTTTTCATCTAGAGATGACTGAAAATGCATTGTGCTCAAGGGCATCTGATACTAGGTCAATTAGCTCTCTGCACTGTCTTCATTTCAGTGTCTCATTGTCAGCAGCAACAAGATTTTCATCAGAGAAAAATATTGAGAAATGTCAAGAAACATCTCAGATGTCAAAGAATTCTTCATGAATGAAAGGTGCTCACATGAGTAAGTTGTAAGGTATTCAGATGCCAGGACAGGAGGAAAAACATACACACATACTGTGAACACTTCCCAGTTATAAACACCAATTAAAATCACTTCATAAATGTAAATGGATCTATACCATAAACCCTTTAAAGCAAATATGACTGGCAAAATTCTAATCCAATTAGAACTGGATATATATTGGATATATATACATATATTAGAATTGGATATATACATATATTTCGTTACTGCCAATCAGCAGTAACGAAATGTATGTATATGCTGCACATTTTCAATGCATCAGACACAAAATCGAATTTTATGGCCCATCAAATAACAAAAGCCAGGTATCAGCCGTGTAGTTGAAAATAGAAGATAAACAGAGGCTTAACACACACGGATTTGAATTTGTCTAGAACAGTACTTCCCTTGCTTTATCACAACTGTTTGAGAAGCAATAAATATTTAAATATCATTAGCAAAAAGCCATTATTTAACTGACAGTTATGAAATCATACTCCGAACGTAAAGTCTTTGAGACGAGGTAATTCTGTTCTAGCATGGCAAATGCTTACTTACTAGTGAACACACAGAGCAACAGCAGAACACTTCACACTTGGCAAAGTTTGAAACAATATTATTCTGCTTCAGTAAGAATCTATAAGTAAAAAATGAGATATTTAACAAGCTATGCAGGATTTATTACCTTTGAAACGTTACTCTAATTTGCAAGATATAATCAGGTTTCCAAGGAACAATGATAAAATGTAATGAAGGATCCAGATCTCATTCCTTAGCAACTCCTTCCATTTAATCATAGAAACAAGATAAATCCAGTTTGCCAAAAATGAAAAGATGGACGAGGCAGATAGGAAACAAATCAGTTAAGTACAGGCATCAGAAACTACAGTATGAGATGGCATACAAATCCTGTGGTTGACAGAGATAAATCTGTCAGATAAATTCAGAAGAATTAGAACTGACACTAAACCTAAGGTTTGAGCAGAAGCTAGTACCAGTGCACAACAGGAAGAACGAAGCAGAGATGTTTCAGACTTGTCTATGCTTTGAAAATCCCCTAGCTTTACTGATTTTTGTCATCACTTCATCGTAACTTTTACAATAACGTATTTCAGAAAATGTTATGTTCCTATAAACTGGCATCTTGAGAACTGACAGTAGTTGCATTGTCTGATGGTGCATTCTGAAATGTAAAACTATTGCAGTGCTCCTGAGAAATATCACACATAGCAAGTTCAAAGGAGACCTTGAATGTTACATAACATTCAATCAGCAAATGCGTAACTTGCTGTGGACACAAACTTAATTTCTGGCAAAGGATGATGATACAGTTTCCCTGAACCTCAAAATAAGGTACCCCCACCTTATCAAAGAAGGGTAATATTTTATGTGTCAGAAGTAGTATGCAAATCCGAAGTAATACAGAAATTAATTGTTAATGAAAGTATTTGTGAGCCTGTTGCACTTTTCTTTCCCTTTTTGGGAGAGTAACAAGGTCAGAGAATCTTGGATAGCTACTGCTGCTAGGTGCTGCCCAAAAGGTGTTTTTGCATTGTCTGAAGACAGTGGCAATGAACATCCTCCAGGTACCCCTTTTCCCACAAAGCCTACACAGGCAGTAGCTCACCTCAGCCAGTCCTCACTGCCTCTCACACATGAAGTGTAAATAACTATTCCTCCATGACTCAGAGAGCAAGAGTGCAAAAACTGGAAAACTAAGGAAGTTACCAACAAATTACAGAAATTCAAGGAGGTTTTTCTTGTAATATGCTTAACCATCAGAAGGAATAGAATGCAGTGGCTACCATACTTACTACCTTATTTTGTCATCCTATAATGCCTAAGAGAGTAAACATCTAAACCAGTTCCTGTCAATACAGCCTGATGATCAAGTGAGATGAAGGGAATTTAAGAAAGGCTCATTAAAAACTATTTGACTAAAGGGGAAAACCATCAAGGCGTGCAAAAAAGAGTGAAAACCTGAATGTTTATGTTGATATGCCTGGTGCAATTACAAATGAAGATTATACATTCAGCATTTTCTACCTCCTCCTGAACACCATAGTTTTGTTACAAGCAATGAGGTATTAGAAGCTCAGCATTCCAGCACACCAGAGGGACTAAATAGGATAGCACTATGTAGTCCACGAGCTTTGCCAGACCAAACCAAGCACCTCTGTATTGGACAGTTTCTTCAACTATTCTTCAAGTGGAAGACCCACTTATGAGTTTCTTTGCATACCAATTTCATAATGATAAGGTGATGTAAAGCAGCACTAAATGTAAGTATTATTTATCATATACTTAAAAAGCCAAAAACTACAACAGCATTATCAGATCTACTGAAAAGTAAATGTGTCACATAAAGAGTTAATGCACTCCTACTCAAGTACCCCAATTTATAATTTGAAGCAACAGTCTTCTGATTATTGCAATATTTATTTTTGTCTCAGAAGAGACAAAAAAACCCATCATGTGCCAAATTTTTTATCTAGTGAGATTCCTCCCTATACCAGAGATAATCTTTAATTCACTTTGACATACTGTTTTCATTACAACAAGCTTACTTTCAGCATAATCGTAACAGGTAAGGATTATGTTAAAACTTTTCCTCATCTGAAGGCCTAGCTTTTCTTTAAGTGATTTCATGACCTTCTCCAAATAAATTAACCTGTCCAGTACAGACGTTGACATTTTATATCAAGAAAGAGAACCACACTGTAAATAAAGAGCCACAGAAATACATGTCAGCAGTGACTTGGCAAGGGTTTAGGACTGATGCAAGTATTTATGGTATGAAAAACAGAAGAAAGCTGCAGGTGTGAAGAATGCTTCTGTGAAGAGGAAATAGGGCAGGCCGACACCTTAACACTTACCCAAATACTGTATTTGATGAGAATGCAGAAAACCAGTTAGTCTTTGAAGCTACTACATTTTAGAAAGCAAAGCAGGAAGAGAACACAGAAGAAAAACAGTTTCTTGAAGAGTTTGGTCTAGGGTGCTTTTATATGGTTATGTGTGTGTTTCATCACGTACACATATCTGCACATACATGTGTACGTGTTTGTGTGCGTACAGAAAACATCTCTGACCAATCACTTAAAACAGCTAGCAGCAAAAATAAAGTAACCTTGCATTCTCTCCAATACATCGAAGAACAAGAAACAGAGCCTCAAAAACACTACAGAACAGTATGAACTTGTGTCTTCCCACTGCCCCTGACACACTAATAAGGCAGAAAGGAGAAACAAATTTTAAGTATTCACAGCACATTTGACAAAAATATTTCCATATTCAACAAAATTCAGACTAACACAGTATAGTAAATATTCACATTAGACTTTACTTAAAAGATCCTAGAAAAATAAATAATAGATTTGAAGCATTATTAGTGAGAGGTATTAGACACAGAGCCCAGTCTTTTGCCTTGGGATTTTGGGGAAGGCTGTGTGGCCCTTTCCACTGTTTCCTCTCATGGCTTTTTGCAGAAGAAAAGGATCTACCAAGGGAGTCAAGGAGCTGCTGGTTAGGTCACCCAGAGAGCTGTGGGCAGACACCTACAGCACCACTCTACAGTTCTCAGGGGAAAACCAAAGTGTAGGATGGAGATGAAAGCTCAGGAGCAGCAGAGGAAGACTGTCCAACCTAAAATGACTCACCCAGTTAAAAGGCGGGGAAATACACTGGAGAGCGTTTCCAGCTAGCAGCCCAAACCCAAAATGGTCAACAAAAGTATTATTCCTTAATTCTTCTAAGATGTCTATTACTAGCGACTTGTACGAGAAACCTTCCTGGATTCACTTCGAAGCAGAGCATTGCAACTGGGCCTATTTCTGTTTTATCTTCTGGGAAGCTGACAGAGCATTTTCTTCTGGAAAAAAGGTTTCTAACTACAGAAGTGAGAAGCATTACGTTTTAGAGTAGCAAGGGAATAAAATGATACTGTCCATATATTCCTCCACACCCACAAACCTGTTCTACCAACAGCATGAGAGAAAATTTACAGAATGAGGAGAGCTCTGAAACAAACTGCATTACCAAAACTGCCTGACTTCACAGAGCCCTTCCCATTGAAGGAGAATGTTAAAAAAACAAGCACTTTGTGGTCAGCAAGAATCAAGATCATCGTAATAATTGTGAAATGTCTTCATTGCTATTTTCAGTAAGATTTTTTGGTCCTATTTTCACTGGGATATCTTGTTGCTAAATTATCCACCAAAAAAAGGGAAAATGGAGTTAAATAGCTGATATAGCTGGCATATAGGTAGAACTTAGCAACAGTAAATGGCCTCCAGAAGATGTAGGAAAATAGTTTCTGTGAATCATGCTGCTAGTTTTTTTATTAAAATGTGATTTGTATCTTTTCTAGAGATAGGAGGAAGGTTTACTGCCTTCAATTTCACCGGAACTGGGAAGTTCAATATTGACACCCTACCAAAACACAGCTCCACATTCAGCAGAGAGAGTTATAAGCTGTGGTGTTAGTTTTAACAGGATTTACAAAACACGCTGCAGAATATCCTGATGAAGCCTGTACCTCCCAAGGTCACCGACACGGTTCCTGCCATTCCAGACACAGGCGTGCGGGTTTCCCAGCAGCCAACTCCGGCCCTGTGTGAGCGTCAGGGCAGGTGTTGCAGGTCCCTGGCTCCACACACGTGTCTCCACACACCGCTACCCGCAGCGCCGCGAGGGCACGCGCCGCACCTCCACGGGGCTCGCGCCACTGAGCACACGAGTCTTGCTCGTTCCACACGGGGAGAAAAAAAGCTGTAGTAATTTTTGGTTTTGTTTTTCACACTAGTATTTGCATAACTGTTAAGATTACAGAATAGCACTGGCAGTTGTAAAACATATTCTCGTACAAGTATTTTTAAGTGGTTTGTGAATAATAATGTGTGAACATTCACAATAATAATGTGAACATTATCCACGTATTAGGATATCACCACTGCTGCATCATTACTGATGCAAAAATCCTTTCCTTCACTATAGAGGTTTTTACTGTTATCGTTTAGGTCCTAAATATTTCCTTTTGCCGCCGACTTTTGCATACATGATCTCTCATGGAACTATATCTTTCTCAATGAAAAACTAACTGGTAGAAGCCAGAAGGGCCCTCAAAATTCTGTAAGATCAGATTGGACTACAGACGAGATTTGTTTTATCAAATGTTCTTATTTTTCGTCAATAAGGGATTTCTATTAGACTGACAAAATGTCTAAATTTCATCAGCTTATATGAATTTAAAAGTATTTAGCCAAAACAGTCTACACCAATGCCAATGCCTAGAAAATTCAGGTAGAACTGCTATAGAGTCTTTATTTGGAAAATATGTATAAAATTTTCAATAAACGTTCTGAGTATCCTGCTGCTGAAAGGCATTTCTTTAAAAAAAAAAGAATCCAAACCAAAAACTTTTGAAGACTTTCAAAGACCAAGACACAAATAATATTAGCTGGTTTTTTTCCCAGGTTTTCCTAAATCATCACCTGTTTTTATCTTGATTTGCCCAGAACTGAAAACCCCACCGTAGCTATGCTGTGTTCCCATCTTAATCAAAAATACAACTCAGTGATCATGCTAAAGGTAGAAAGAGCAGATCACAACAGCATAATGTCACCTAAGCAAATCTAGTATCTTTTCTACCTTAACCAAAGGGAAACACAATTCTCATCAGCAGTGAGCAAACCAACCGTACATAAAAAAATCACATTTGTTAAAACACTGAATCATTTACTTAATATTAAGCATGTGCACAAATCTTTCCCTTGTAGTGCTAACTCTATTCAAAGACCAGAAATAACTGGCTTAAAAATTAGCCTTTTTTTGCAGGAATGCACTCGGTTTTCTTCCAGCCCTCTTTGACTTCTGAACTCTTCCTACGCATCTGTAACACACAGAGCTGCTGTGGGGCTGCCATTTTACAGAGTGCAGTAACCTTGTTTCCTGCTGCAGCCGTACTCTGGCTACCCAGAAGTGCAGCAGAGCTCCCTGCAACTCTCCAAATTTCTCACTAGGTACCTGTTTTGCCAGCCTTACAGCTGCCTGTAGCTCAGATTGGCTGCTAACAGCACCTAAATACACCTCCTGCCCCTCAGACCATTTCTGCTCCTCCTGCTATGGCAAAGTCTTCCCAAACTCCCTTCTTTCCCATCAAGGACAGATGAAGTAAGGTCAACCTCTCCTTTCTAGATGTGAAAGATGGAGGTGAGGCATAACAGCGGTCCAAGGCTTTATTTACCCTCCTATACCTGCAATCAGGCCTGAGGAAGCAAGGATCAGATGGAGAGAGGAGAACAGAGCAGAAATTAAGATACTTATTTTTCCTATGACAGAAAAACTAAGAACACCATTTTCTGAAGTGGCTTAGATCAGCTGTTCTCCTTTTTGTCAGTGAAGAAACGTGACCTAACAGCTAAATCAGACAGCCACCTTCATTCAAAAAGGGTAGGAAAGAGGATCCTAGTAATTATAGGCCAGTTAGTTTGACCTCGGTACCCAGCAAGGTAACAGAGCAGTTTATATTAAGGGCCATCACGCAGCACTTAGAGGACAGCCAGGGTATCAGACCTAGCCAGCATGGGTTTAGGAGGAGTAGGTCATGCTTGACCAACCTGATCTCCTTCTATGATCAGGTGACCTGCCTGGTGGATGCAGGAAAGGCTGTGGATGTTGTCTGTTTGGACTTCAGCAAGGCCTTTGACACAGTCTCCCACAGCATACTCCCGGAAAAGCTGGCTGCCCACGGCTTGGACAGGAGCACTCTTTGCTGGGTTAGGAACTGGCTGGATGGCCGGGCACAGAGAGTGGTGGTGAACGGTGCTGCATCCAGCTGGCGACCAGTCACTAGTGGTGTCCCCCAGGGGTCTGTGCTGGGACCAGTTTTGTTTAATATTTTTATTGATGACATGGATGACGGTATTGAGTTTTTCATCAGTAAATTTGTGGACAACACTAAGCTGGAAGCTTGTGTCCATTTACTGGAGGGTAGGAGGGCTCTGCAAACGGACCTGGAACGGCTGAATGGATGGGTTGAGTCCAATAGGAGGAAGTTTAATGAGTNCTGTGTCCAGTTCTGGGCCCCTCAGTTTAGGAAGGACGTTGAGACGCTTGAATGCGTCCAGAGGAGGGCAACGAGGCTGGTGAGGGGCTTGGAACACAAGCCCTGTGAGGAAGGATTGAGGGAGCTGGGGTTGTTTAGCCTGGAGAAAGGAGACTCAGAGGTGACCTCATCACTCTCTACAACTCCCTGAAAGGTGGTTGTAGTCAGGTGGGGGTTGGTCTCTTTCTCCAGGCAGCAACTGACAGAACGAGAGGACACAGTCTTAAGCTGCGCCAAGGGAAATATAAGTTAGATATTAGGAAAAAGTTTTTCATGGAAAGAGTGGTTAAATACTGGAATTGTCTGCCCAGGGAGGTGGTGGAATCACCACCCCTGGATGTGTTTAAAAAAAGACTGGATGTGGCACTCAGTGCCATGGTTTAGTTGAGGTGTTAGGGCATGGGTTGGACTCGATGATCTTGAGAGGTCTTTTCCAACCTCGTGATTCTGTGACTGTTCTTCTTCCATCTCTAGGAATGGCCAAAATTATCAGGCAGCCTGGAGAATCTTGAATTATGGCAATATTGCCAGCTTCTGCAAAGAAGCAACACGTGACAGTTCACCAAGAGGGCAATACTGATGTCCATGCATATTTTAGTGAGTTAAGCATTCTACTCAACTCATTTCTGTATCCATGGATGGAAAACAACTTGATACAAGCATATTTCTTTTTTAGTGTGGTAGTACAACTTCATTCAAAAATCCATTTGTGAAAGGACTGCAAAAAAAGGGCGAAAGGATCTCTCAGATATGTGCAGATGAGCACATACTGTAGTCTTTTTACAGGTAAATCCAAATACTGGAAAGATCAAGTTCTTCATGAACACTCAAACCTGTTCTGCCAGTGACAGTTTTCTTCAGCGCTCAGAGGATGCCGCAGTGCTGAAACCACTTCAGTCCAGCCCTTATTATCACTGCTATGCCAGGATAAATGTTAGGCATGTTATTCCCCATTTTGTGATGAATAGATCTTGAGTACAGGAAGCTTTAGGCTTCTGTAAGAGCCAGGCTCTGGTGGCCCGTGTTACGCAACACTTAATAATATCTCCAAATTCAAAAATGAGCTCTGCATGTCGTAACTATGAAATTTTTATGTGTTGGTATGATCATATAGATTTTTATGCTACAAAGTCAAATGAATTTTTGAGGAATCAGCCAGTACATTACAGGATATTACTTTATTTTCAGTTGTAAAGCACTGGTGTGTTCTGGAGTAAGGGAGAGACTTTATTTTGGACTTAGGAGACACAAAATTAGCAATCAGAAGCTTAAAATGCTTTACCATTGCCTCATTATATTATTTTTTAGCAAATTCTGTTACATTAGCTCTCTATGCCTTAACAAAAGCACCTTCCAGAAGGAGCTGACAAATTTGTGAAAAAGCAGGAATAATTTTCCAAGTGATTCCTGATAACTGAACAACACCTATAAAACCAGCAAGCACGAATGGACCAAAGCCACTTCCAAAATTCATACGGTTCACTTTTCAATCCACTGAGCACAGAGCACAGAGTGCATAGGATGAGACGAATAAAATCAGAAGTCAGACTTCTTAAAGAGCTGCCCACAGCAAGAAGATCCATAGCTCTATGAAAGCCAACCACATAACACAAAACTGGTTTTTTCCTGCAATGCATTTTAACATGTGGAACACATGGAAATCGCAGGGCAGCTTTATATTTTCTGTGAACACTTATCTGTATCACTCATAAACATACCAAGAGGTTCCATGGCATTTCAGTCTGCAATGGAAACAGATAGGTTTTAGGAAAACGTGTAAGATGGATTGTGTGTGGCACCTTTTGGTGCCAGGAATATTTCTCTTATTATTATTATTCAGTTATTCAAATGTCCATAAAAAGAAAAATAATTTTGCTGTTAAAAGAACTATAAGTACATCAGATCAGAAAACCTGATGAAAGAACATTTTCCATAAATATATAGGCTAAACAGATTTTGGAACATATCCTGCAGAAATGTGATGGAAGAAATACAGAAATAATAACAAAGACGTACAATGGAAATCAAGTTGAAATTTATGTTAAAGAACATATTATATTTTTAATAATTTTCTTTAAATAAGTATCATACATGCTTAACATCGTACAAACAGTCCAAACAAAGTAATCAACATGATAACTGAGACTGCTAACTTGATCGAAAATGAACCATTTTGGTTGTCTCCTTTTTAGTACTGAATTTTAAAATATCATCCTTACATTTCAATTCCTAATAATAAAAGAAAAATAAACAGCACAAAAGGTTAGCATTCCACGTGGTTGGTGTCTAATCGAAACGCTTGCATTTTAAAATCCAGGCTGGGGCACGGCATTACAATCCTTGGCCCCATCCCAGTTCATAGGATGGTTTGGGTTGGAAAGTGACTTTTAAGATCATCTTGTTGCAACCCACTGCCACGGGCACAGACACCTTCCACTAGACCAGGTTGCTCAGAGCCCCATCCAACCCGGCCTTGAACACCTCCAGGGACGGAAAAACCACCACAACTCTCCCTGGGCCACTTGTTCCCACGCCTCATTACCCTCACAGCAAAGAATTTTCACCTAATATCTAATCTAAACCTACTCTCTTCCAATCTGAACCTGTTCCCCCTTGTTCTGTCACTACATGTTCTTGTAAGAATAATTTAATCCAAGCACATCTGAAATTTAAGATGGAGTCTTCAAGAAAACAGCGTGGTAAAGATGGGATTCATTTTATCTGTGTGGACAGCCAGATGACAGAGGCAGAATTAGACTAACACCTGAACTGTGACCCAGAAAACACCGAGAGGAAAAATGGAAGAGAAAGTATGCCAAGAGGAAGGACAACAATAATTACATATGATGCAGTATCACTGGGTCTTGCCATTTGCTTCACATACTGCTACAAATCACAGGAGAGTTGAGAACATCACTCTCCCTTCACCCAGGCACGTATCTCCCAGAAGGATGCAGACTGAATGAGACAGGGTAGTGCTGAACAGAGGTGGGAGAGAAACACAGCTGCCAACATTAAAATATACCTGCATATGAGAAGTTTTGTTTCAAAATAAATATACCACCAAATGTATTATTTACACACAAAACCCTGCTGTGGTCTGAGAACACAGAAAAAAAAAAGATGAAGAAAAAGCTGATTTCTTTCTGGATTTTTTTCTTTCCCTCTCCTTCAAATAATGATACAGACTCCTAAGGAATCTCTCTGGTAACATTCAATTTAAAAATCTATTGGTTTTTTGCTTATATTGTTCAGGTGTAAAAAAAAATACTCCTGAGTGGAAAAAAGAAGTAATGCTAATTCAGAAGTATTACACAACTGAATATGGCATTTTAGAACAGACTTGTGCAACCATGGCTACAAATGTATTTATGTGTTCCGCCTCTATTACCTGTAACACTAATGAACACTGACTGTTGTGACAGATGCACAATATACACAATGTTTAGAGGAAAATTCGGCGAAGTCCTAAAAACACACACATGATCATCCACCATCTATACATGAGTACACATGTGAGGAAAATCCTCCCTGTTGATCACATCAGACAACAGCATTAATGTACAGTTCATATTTTGGGTTTGCTCTCCAAAGTAACAACAGCTAGAGAAGAAAAGCGGAGCCTTGTTTCACCTGGGACGAGTTAAAAACGCTCTGAGCAATAACACAATTCTGACAGGGTAGCTGAGTCAGTTCAGGTTTAATCAGCCACAATTTCTGTGTCCGGCTGCAGGGCTGAGCCCTTCAGCACTGACTCAGAACATCTGCCGAACACTTTCTATAAACACACTATCTCAATATTCTTATAATTTGCAAGACTACCACCATTCATAATCCACTTGGAACATTTTTGCTAGGTTATTAAGAGTTCAGAACAGGCTGAAAGCAGGACCTGGTGTTATTTGTTTGTTAGCAGCATAAACAATTCTAGTTTTACAGCTCTCCGAGCACTGAAATTCCAAGAGTTCATGTATACACACACACCACCGACATTTGTGGGTTCAATTTTTGTCATGCATCTGTTGGGACAGCGGAAGGCTTGAGGGTTTTGACATTAAAAGACTGACCTAATTAATGTTGAATCACTCTCCCCAGCTATAGAGTAGCCAAGTTTTGAAGCACCACACCCCATCCTATCATGAGGGTGGAAGCAGACTAGAACCTTGGAACATCTGCTGACAAGTTTAAACCTGAAAAATAACTCATTTGACATAGGATACCAAGTATGGAGCTATCCTTGAGAAAATTCAAATTGAGAAGGATTAGTCAAACTCTGCTTAGATAAATATGTATATTTATTTATATATTAATATGAAAATTGCTTACATATGAACTTTCAGATCCTATTTCCATGCCTTGTTCCTTTGGTTTCAGTCTTTTTTTATCTCCTCCACATTTCTGTATTGCTTTTATGTTTTTCCTGCTTTGTGTTACTACAAGCACTTTGCTTGAAAACACTATATTGTGTACTGTATTCATTCCTTAGTTCACTATTTGCCTCCTGCTACTAATATAGGAAAAGACAGTGCATAATGAACATTTATGCAAAATATACAGTAATAATTTAGAGGTTGTATTACTTCTTCTTTAATATATATTTTAATGGTAAGAAATGGCACTAAAACTTTTCTCCATCATCAGCATATGACACTTCTTAATACAGAAAAAAAGATTTCAATTTCCACAGAAATAACATATATATATACACATATATACATATTTATATGTACATACATAGGGTAATATACAATTCCATAAGTAAGTTGATGCATTTTTAAAAGTGAAGAGCAAGACTACTTGCTCTTCCTTGAGTCTATTTCCAGTATTTTTCACTCTATCACACATTTCTCAACTTCAGTTTTTTTCCAGAATGTGCTACAGTTCCTACCAGTTTCACTTGTTTAATTTTTCCGTGTAGTCCATAACCCAATATGCATGTGTTTCGCTGGATTATCAAATAAAGTATTTAATGTATTTTTCATTATGCTACTGTTCCCTTTTTGCAGTTGTAAGATAATTACCAAATTCTCTAACTTTCCATCTTAGGTTCCACTGAATTTCAGTTGTAGGATTGCAGGTACTAACACAATTCCTCAAGATCAGAGCTCAGGTAACAAATGTAAATTGTCTTTTAAAAAGATTTCATTATCCTGAATTTGGAAAGTTCACAGAACCACTACAAGGGACAACATAATTACAAAATAGCCCTACCTTGAGATTTCTGTAAAGGTACTCCATAAAAAATCCAGAGGCAGAACTAAAGTATGTGACTTTATTCCAGTTTCTCCATCTATAAAATCGGATAATTGTATTTAACTACTTCACTGAATACTCTTAAGCCCTTATTATATATAAAATTTGTGAAGCTTTTAAAACTGTCAAGATATGACAGAACTGGAATCAGAATAGAGGGGCTCCATTATTCTCCCAGTTAGAAATAAACACAGAAGTTCAGAGAGTAATACATTAAGAAAGCTCAGAGAGAGTACATTTTAGCTTTTTGTTAAACTCAATACCTTAAACTCAAAGAACCTTTTTACTTAAGGCTTCTTTCCACCCTTTAATCTCGCAACTCTTCTTTGAACCTTCATCTATTTTCTCCTCTATTTGTAGTCACTACAACTAGAGAAAACAGTCCAGCCTTAGACCTCCCAGAGCCAGAGTACTATCTCCCTTCCCACTCCTACACTTTCTAGCTAACATACCCAGAGCTCATGTCAACCCTTCAGCCGTAGATGTTTTACACAGGATGGAGTCTATTGCTCTAAAAGAAGCTCTATGGCTTTGCCCCTTCATGCACATTTGCTGTGTTAAAGCAAAGATCTTGTTTTACCCAGTCTGACAAGCATAATCACTCATCCATTTACTCTATTCATTATTATTTTCTCGCTCTTTGAGTATTCTATAAAATTCTTAAATTATTACTTTTACGTGGGCCAGTGGAGGACTGGCAACCCACTGGTACACACAGATACTCAAAGACCACCAAAATCTTCCCTTAGGTCTAATTCACCTACTGTATGTCTTTCTCACCTTGCATCATTCTGGACTCCTCACAAAAATGCCGAACAGCACCAAGGGAGTAAACCATGGAAAATATGTATTTTCACACTACTTCCTTGTCAACAGCCCAATGTATATAAGCAGCTCAAAAATACACCAAGAGTAGTAGTGTTACAGGGCCTATTTTTAACAAACTCATGCTGACAAGCATTAGCAATATCCTGTGATTCTCCTCTATCCTTTATTTACCAAGCCCTACATCAGTTACTCCATCATTTTACCTGGATCTTAATCTGGGTTTATAACTATCTCAGTTATCTAGTCTCCTATGCTGGTGCTCAGCCAAGTTTCTCCTGTCCTCCTGATATGCCAACACTTTTGTAAATCTACAGTGAGAGTCCAACAATAACTTCTTCGTCAGCCCTGTTTGGATTAAACTATCTCCAGACTTTGAAACAGCCACGCTGAAAACTGGACTTCCATCTAAGTACCTGCTGTCCCAGAGTATACGCCTCTGGGAGGCAACAAATTTTTTTTCCACATTATTCTGCATTTTAAACAAAACACACCCTTCCTATCCAACCATCAATCTGCTCTCAAGCAGGAAACTCAAATATAATCAACAATATGTGATTTTCCTTCTCATCTAAGCAGTCTATATAAGCAAAGGTACCTCAAAAGAAAGTATGAAAGAGAAGAACTGCAACAACGACATTCTTCCCACTGCAGGCTTGGTTTATTCCTCTTATATACGTATGATCGCAACATAGCACAATAAAAATGTTAACTGGACAAATGGAAGAAAGAGGCGCTTTAATATGTTTGCAGAACTATGAAAAGCTAGAAATGTTTCTGCTCAAGGAATATATGTCAAAATTTAGGTAGAAGGCTTTGTTTAAAATATGTATAAGGTAATGTAAGAGAAGAATAGGCTGTTACTTTTCCATGTGAATTACTGGAGGTACCATAAAAAAACAGGCAGAAAATTCATCTCCTATTCTCTGTGATGTTTCAGCTTATCTAAGAAATAAAGGTTCAAACGGAGCAGTTTTGGTATCCAAAGCAGCCAATCTTTTGTGCTGGCTTGCATCAACATTTTAAAAATAAAGGAAAAAAATTCTCAGAACATGTATCGATCAATTGCTCTGTCAAGCTGATGCTGAACTCAGAAACATCGAAATGCTCTGCTTTTGAGGGCCCTCTTCGATATTTACATTTCAGATAATCAGAAGTTTTGTTTTATTAGCAAGTGGGTTTTGTTGCTGGGGACTGAGATGAAAGGTCAGGGAAGAGAGGGGGGAGGGAGATTTCATGCCTATAAAAGCGCAACTGAAGATCAGACTAAAGCTCATTTAAAGACTTCCAGTAAGAAACTGTGACCAAGGCTTAAAACACACTGAAGAAGCAGCTTCATCTTGAACCTTGGGAGCAGCTGTGCTCTCATTCCCCTTCCCCCACCACAGGAAACAGACCTAGAAACAAAAATAAGACAGGAATGCTCCTGTGCAAGCTAATGTTGTTGGCTTCTTAAACATCCACTACTCTTGTGCCAAAAAAAATGAAACCCAGGAGGATTTAACACTTCAAAGGATAGTGAGACACTGCTTTAAACACAGAATTTTCTACCAGAGACAGATATTCTTTCATTTTGTAAACAAACTGGAAGAATGTTATTGTGAGTGCATGTCGAGACAGATTTCATTTATATTCCTGTACTACTTATGCACAAATACACCACTACATATTACACTTTTACCCATTTTACACTACAGTTAAAGCTGTAGCAGTGTTATCTCCCACCAGGAAAAGACGTGCAGCAGTTGAATCTTCTGATACTTTCCAAAACATTCTATTACAACATGCAGTTTGAAAGCTTAGCAGTAGAGAGAAATGTTTGACAAAGAAGTTCTCTCCTTATTAAGCAATGATACATAATTACATGTTCAAGGAGAATGTGAGTAACATCTTGCCAAAGGATAACGTATGGCCACAAATGCTACTCACAGTATTTCCAACTACAAATTATACTCATGCTTTCACTTGTGTTATTAAGAACTTGGCCTTTGTTCCGTCTATTTAATTTTCTAAACAAAGGTAAAAAGATGGGAAGGAAAGTGAGTGGTAGGCTACATTCTCTGTCTAACCTAAAAAAAACCAAACCAAACCAACAACTTTATCTAATTTTGACAAGTACAAATCATCTCCATGGCTTGCTCTGCTTCACTCACCACAAACAACTCATGTTTTCAACACTTAATTTAATATTTTGCAGGCTAATGGAAACTTTACATAATGCATTCTCCCTCATAAAGCTAAAATGTCAACGCAAATGGGATTGAGATCTTGATATGCAGAGAAAGCAAATGTTATCTTTTCAAAATCTACAGACTAACAAACACGATATGGAGGATGGGATGAGCACTGCTACGAAGCAAAGAAGAAGGGGAAAATAATCTTACTTATTTTAGAAGGGTGTCTGTATCTCTTTCTGAGCATAGCACCCCCAGCCATACCTCTCTCAATAGTGTTTTAATGTTTGATTAAAATAGTTTCTTGATCCCTCCTCATTCTGCTAGTGCCCTCCCTGTGGTAGGACATGAAAAACAGATTGAAAAACAACAGCTGATGTGGTTATTAACAGTTATATTTCACTGTCACTGAAAATTCAGTAAGTATTGTCAGATTAGTCCTCACTCACAACAAATTCCAACTCCAGTGGTTTCCTTTTATTTAAAAAAACAAACAAACAAACAAAAAAAACACCAGTATGTTTGCTCTTTTCTTTGTGCATTGAGAGTTCAGGGCAGGCAGCACTCATGTCTTCAGCACCTGTTAATAATTTCTCAGTAGAATGGATAGAGCAAAAGCAGGTGAAGGGAGGCTTTCAAGTTTTAACCATTCCATCCCTAAACCTCACCCCATCCAACTACAACTACAGTGAGGTCCCTCCCTTAAAGCACGACTTCTTTACAGCTAAAACTAGAAAAAGGGAAATGACTTATTGTGGGTGTAGCATTTCAAAAACAGTGCAAAGCAATGTAAACAGTTTCCAGTTTCAGGGGATTTCATTCTAAATACAGGTAATTAAATCTGAGCATAATGAGAAAACAAAAGCAAGCACTGATCACACCCTGAAAGTGTCAGTCCAGGAAAAATCATCATCAGACACGGTGAGCTTAACCCTGAACAACCAATTTTTCTCTTGAGCTGTCTTCTAATTACCAATACAATGTTTCCTCCAGAATAAAAAAATCAGCAAATTTTCTGATAGAAAAGCTGCATGCTTTCAGAACACACTGCTTATTATACCAAAATGGAACATATATAGCAGCTCAGTCGTCCACTCTACCGCCATTTCACAAGTCCTTTCTCCCTGTCTTCTATGAAGTATTTATATATATTACATTTTCTGTAACCACTGCTAAGAATAAGCACCTCGTTACTGCATAAGAGTTTTATAATCTAATATAATGTGGTTCAAACCACTTTATACTTGCTGGGTTACAGCAAGGGGATAGATAAATGGACTAAGGTTTAGACAGGTTACAACAGAATTATAAAAAGAAAAAAATAAACATGGCAGCACTTTCAGCAGAATAGCTCCACCTACACAAGTGGTACTGGGCTATCACACTGGTTTTTACACTGACATCATTACTGAAGAATCAGCTTCTTATGCCTGGAAAACAGTAGAGAACAGACTGTATTAAACTCTTTTACTTGACTCTCCAGAGTGGACGTTCCAAAATAGCTGAACCCACACTCAGAGCAGGCTTTTTAGTAAGTCGAAATGTAAAGGACTGCCTGGGTACTTTTTTTTCCTTCTGTTTTGCATGGTTACAAGATGTCTGTTCAGCCTGATCTGTGAGATACTAAGCTCTAGAGGTCTAGTGACAAAAATAACAGGTGCTTCACAGCTAAAGAATAGAATAGAATAGAATAGAATAGAATAGAATAGAATAGAATAGAATAGAATAGAATAGAATAGAATAGAATAGAATAGAATAGAATAGAATAGAATAGAATAGAATAGAATAGATTTCAGTTGGAAGGGACCTATAACTCTCACTAGTCCCAACCTGACCAGTTCAGGGCTGGCTAAGAGTTAAAGCATATCGTAAGGGCACTGTCCAAATGCCTCTTAAGCAGTGTCAGCCTTGGGGCGTTCACCACCACTCTAGAAAGCCTGTTCCACTGTCTGACCACCCTCTTAGTAAAGTAATGCTTCCTAATGTCCAGTCTAAACTTAGCCTGGTGCAGCTCTGAGACATTCCCACACATCCTTTCACTGGACAGCAGGGTGAAGAGATCAGCACCTCCCTCTCCACTTTCCCTCCTTAAAGTTGTTGAGAGCAATGAGGTTGCCTCCCAGTCTCCTTCTCTCCAAGGAGACAAGCCCCAAGTCCTCAGCTGCTCCTCTCAGGACACGCCTTCCAGCTCTTCTCACCACATTTGTTGACTTCCTCTGGCCACATTTGAGGACCTTCACATCCTTGTTAAATTTTGGGCCCAGAATAGCACACAGCGCTCAAAGTAAGGCTGAACCTACGATGAATACAGAGGGCAAATCACCTCTTCTGAGTGGCTGGTGATGCTGTCTGATGCACTCCTAGGTGCAGCTTGCACTCCTAGGACCAGCCTGGATGAGAATCGTACCACAGCTAATTTCAAGAAATGTACATACTGACAGAGGTAGGCATTTTGTTATATATAAGCTATATTTTGAAATGTCAGCTGGGCCATAATCAAAAATAACCAATATTAAAATGTAACAAAAATCCACATTCCTATTGTAGGTTAGGGTGAAAATCTGGTCTAAAAATAAATTAGCCTTTATGTATTGCACATCACACCCCAGTATCTCCAAAGAAATTTACACGATTTGTTACATGCTACATAGCAAAGTAACAAAAAAGTCCTTGTGCAAGTGTTACAGAAATTAACTACGTAAGAAGTCTTAATTATCAGCATAAATTATCTAGTTGCTTGATAAATTTATGTGATGATTCTGCAGACATTTAGAATTGTGCTGTACTATAATGCTACACCATTTATCTGTACACCACATATACTGTATACCATCAGATTTAAAAACATCACATTGTAAACAGAAGGTTTTAAACTTACAACTTACAAAGCTGCTTCATACCTCCAGCATGTGGTATATGCTCATTTTCATTCATCTAAAAATATCACATTTGTAAAAATCTAATCTCTGGAAACATGACTAGATGGCCTTAAAATAGTCAGTTTGCTGATGGATTTATAACTTTATCTGCATTTCACAATTACACTCAAAAGCATATTTTAAAAAGACTAAGTTCATGCCCCTTCCACAAATAGGCATTTGCAACAGGGTTTGAATTAAGTCCATACCAGACTGCAGCTCACATAACAAATAAATATGTTGTTCTATAAGCAGCAGAACTAAAGGAATCTGGGTTTTGACACTTTAATATACCAGGCCTGCTGAAGAGCCTCACAAACTCCTGCTTTTACCCAGATGATTACACCATGTGCTGCCTGGCCAGTCAGTGCTGTCCCATGGAACGAACCACAAACCACTCAAAAGCTCTTCCCATTTTGTGAGGGAGTGGCATGACTTTGGTCTCCTTTACCCCCTCAGCCACTAATCCTTACAACACCTGGAGGAATTCCTTATCTTTGAGCACATTAACACTACAGAATGTGGCTGATGCTTAACAGAACCAAGAGTTCTATTCTGGGAGGAACCGAGTGACAGACAATGTCAAATTGCACATTAGGAAAAGGTTCTTCACCTGGAGGGTAGCAGGGCACTGCAACAGGCTCCTCAGGAAAATGGTCACAGCACCAAGCCTGACAGAGGAGGCATCGTGGATGATGCTCTCAATCCTATGGTTTAGTTTCAGGCAGTCCTGTGAGGAGCAGGGAGTTAGACTGATGACCCTTCCGGGCCCCTTCACACTTGAGAAATTCTATGATTTTATGAATGCAAACTACGGATTTTGTTTCTTAGGAAAACCTCAGTAATGCTTAGACAGGTGACGCACACCTTCTCAAGATGCCTGAGCTCCCACGTAGCTCATGATTCCCAAGGAAAGTTTGTGGGCTGACCCACCTTTTAGTTTTCACCATACAAACTCTGGCTTCTCCTGGCAAGTGCTGAAATAGGACAGAAGTCTCTCTAGCTGTAGCTGTTAATGTGCCCACGGTACCCAAACTCATTATTTCAGTTTCTTTTTCCTCTCAACCTTTTCATACTCTTACATTCAGGCAGTGCAAGTTAAGATCCAGCAAAATGGCTATCCTTGTCAGCAGAGCAAAACACCTAAGTAACATAACACTGCACAACACCAGAGCCAGGCAAGCCACTTCACAAGGGAAAAGCATGGTGCTTTATATGCACTTCCTAGTTACAGGTAAGTACTGTATTCCAGCCTGGTATTCCATCTAAGCAGCTCTGTTCTTAACAGGCAATTGGCTTTTTAATTTTAAAGGCACTAATACTGAGACTTTAATCAATTCTTAAATAGGACGAATTCATAAAACTATAGTTATTTGAACTGAATTGCGCTGGTAACTAATATGATTGTTCCTCGATCTATCGCACTTTTGAAGTTACAAAAATATACAGTAAATGAAGCTCCAGATGATGATATTCAGCTGTCTTGAAACTTCCTTTATGTTCTGCCAACTTCAGTTCTGATTTGGACTAGAATGGTAACCGGTAAACAATAATCTGGCATGCGCTCATTAGCAGAAAAACAAACAATATATTTTTTAAAGTACAATATACCAGATAAATTTCCATTTCACAGTAGAAGACTTCAGCTTCTAGTCCAATGTACTTGCTTTATTTTACTGCTGACTGCAAAATGGCATAAAAATACTCTATTTCACATTAGGCTTTTAGCTCTAAGGCCTTTCATTTAGCTATTGCTACATCTTTTCTCTTCCTTTCCCTCCATTTTAAGAGATACCATCCATGTGAAATCTGCTCAATTTCAAACCAATGGGGTTCAATTTCAAACAAGTGGGGCACTTTCACAGGTTAAATCAGTTTTAATTCTTACGTTTGCTTTTATGGATTTGAAAATGATTTCATGTTATTCTTACAATTTAAAAAATACCCGCACTATGGGGTAAAACATCCAACAGACTAGATGGGAAAAACAGTGATCTTGGAGGACTACAATGCCATTGAATGTGACAAGAGTGTCTCAAATAAGAAAGAGACAAAAAGGGATGAAAAAAAGGAAATTATACAGATTTCTTTTTTATAGTAATCGGCTATCACTTATCAAAACATTTTTTGGTGAAAGTGTATTTTTAAATACGTACAGGTAGTTAAAAATGAGAAAAATACATATTGTTTTAAAGCTTACGATCCTTAGCTTCTAATTAATAGTACCTTTGTTATTTTAGGAGCCTCATGGGTATTTAGAGGGCTAAACTACAATAAAACCAAGGTACATAAACGACCTATTAAGGTCGTCTTGGTCAATAAAAACTAATCACATCAAACAATAGCTGCAGATGACGGACAGCCCTTGCCAGTGGGCGGGAGAGGAGGAGAGCACATCCTATAGGCCCTAGCACCCAGGAAAGGTTGTCATCCATCCCTCTTCCCCAGCTCATGTCTCGTCCAACCCCAGCCCTCTTGCCCACCAACAAGAAGCAATTTGACAGTAATATTTCAACAGCCATATGGCTGTCCCAGGCAAGCTTGGCCTTGCTGCCTCACACTGCTGCTGTTAACCTCCTCCCTGGCTTCCCAGAACGTTGGCCGGCCAACACATTTTGCCACAATGAACACCTGTGGCGAAGTCTTCTTGCTCATATTCTCCAGGGAGAGGCACAGAGGCTCCATCAAACATGTCACACTGCCCCAGAAGATGCTTTACCCGGGTCAAGGGAGAACTGTGAGCAGCAACACGCCTGAGGAGCCAGGCACGGCACAGAGCAGTGCCTGCAATGCCCGACAGCCAGAGTGCAGACCCTGCCAGGGCAGGGTGCTGGTCCCCAGCACTGGGGACTCATGGCAGACACAACCCCACAGGCTGACCTCGCAGCAATTCTGGAAAATATTGCAAACCACATCCTTTAAAAATACAAAAGACATCCACATTGTTTCTCAGAATGGCTGGGTAGACGAAGCCTAGTGCCTGCCTCAGACAGAAAGCCTTTGAAAAATCCTGTTTCATGCAAGAGGGAAAAAGCACCTCAAACATTTATAAACTACCCAAACTCCGCATATATACTGTCTGGGAAATCCATGAGTTCCCTTTTTCCTACATTATGAACCGGACTGCATATTTACAGTCGTTTCCTTCATCTCACTAAAGCTTCATCTATGATCCCCACACCTGTCTTTTCATTCTGCCCTTTGAATACCACTATAATTTATTCAATTCCTTTGGCGACAGGCCTCCTTCATTTCAGAAGGGAGCATTAACTTCTCTAAGGACTGTAACACAAGGAACTAACTGTGACTAGACAATGTTTGAAATGTACACTTTTTTCTTTCAGTTGCAAAATGAGTCTACATTGCTGGTGGATATAAAATTCAGACTGGAGATATGGAGATAACTTGAAAGAAAATTTCAAAGCACAATTCTACATAGGTATGTCTCATGAGCAATTAAGAGAGTTGCTAACTTTCTCATTACTAAATGCTGTGTTATTTACATAGAAGCCTCACAGACTTGTTCTTCCCTAAGAGCATTGCAGGCAGCAATCAAACATTCCTCTGCCCAGCCTTCACTGAGAGGAGGCTGGGGGTACCCAAAGATTAAACATGAACCACAAAGACAAACCAGAAGGCCTAACAAGTAGCTGTTCACTGCCCATTGAAAGCTCTTAGTTACCGGGTACTGTTTTAAAAATCTACAAAGTAGAAGTAAGATGGATTTTAAAACATTTCAGCTCCAGACAGGAAATTCTTAGGAACTATAAACTAGCAGTGAAGGTCAGGTCCTAAACATATACACACCCACACACCACATACACACTAAGCTTTCTGCACACAACTGCTGCTGTTTATTCCTGTGAAACTACTGTGTATGCAGTTATGCACAGACATAAATATTGAACACCTACAGCCACACCCTATATGAAGGAAATGTCTGGTCTACAATAAAGACACGTATTTTACAGAAATATTAAGAACATAAATACATTTGTAATAGGTCTCCCTTTCTGTTTGTTTGGTTTTTTTTTTCAAGTCAAACTATTTAAAATTCAACTTCAACATTTTCATAGAATTGTAGAATGGTTTGGGTTGGAAAGGACCTTAAAGATCATCTCATTCCAACCCCCATGCCATGGGCAGTGACACACCTCCCACTAGACCAGGTTGCTCAGAGCCCCATTCAACCCAGCCTTGAACACTTCATCAAAATACAGCTAACAGCACTTTGGTTTTAATGTTTAAGAACTGAACGTCTAGGTATTAAGGGGGAAATGGCTTTATTAAGTTAACTTCTACAATGAAGTAAGTTCAAGGAGGAAAAAGACGTATTTGTAATCGGCAAAAAGATCAGTTCTCAGCTATAAACACAGCTCCTTTTTAGATCAGTGTCAACCTGTACAGTACTGGCAAAAACCAGCCAAAATAGTCTGCAAACTATTGCAGAAACAACTGGAATAAAGGCATAAATGTCTATGCAAAGAAGCATGATGGATAATGTCAAAATTTTAGCCTAATTCTGATCTTGTACCATCAGGCATAATCAGCTCCCTTATATAAATACTCTTTTTATCATCAGCATTTTAATTAACATGCCTGCAATTATAATGACAAAATTACAGTTTTTTAAAATAAGAAAACTTTTTTTTACTGGAAAATTAAGTGTATCTGTCCAGCAGACAAACAACTGGATATGATCTAAAGACTGCGTTGCTTAAGATAAGTGAGGCAACTCTTTGATTTAGAAGATGTGAAAATACTAATATGTCATTTCCCTTCTCCCCAAACATACACCTAAGTGTACCAGAAGAGCCACAAATAGCAACTGTTCTCATGAAAATGTTTTTCATGAAAAGTTCACTTTACCTCCCACACACATCAAGCTGACAACTGAGAATCAATTCAAAATGTAAGCACCTATGTCCTAAGGCAAACTATCAGTGCTCAGTTAACAAGTCTGTCATCTGCTTAATTTTGTTCTGGTGAGGGATGTTGGGGGTTGGGTTTTTTGTTTATTTGTTTGGGTGTTTTGGGGGGGGGTTGGTTGGGTTTTTGGTGGGGTTTTCTTTTTGGGGTTTTTTTTGGTTGGTTCGTTGGTTGGTTTTTTATCCTTTTTTTTCTTTTAATTTTGTTTTGTTCTGATTTACTTGCACGAGGCTTTTTTTTAAAGACTCATCAACAGAACAATTTGTAGCAATGTATTAACACTTGCAGAACCAATTTTCTATTTCACAAAGGCCAATTCTCAATTAAATACTGAAAATGGTGCTGTGTAAATTCTTACCTTCAAGGGATCAGTCTCTTTAAGCTACAGTTTTGCTACCAGCTTCAACCAGACCTATCATGGATAAGAATCAGGGAGAAGACCAAACGTGGGGGAAAGCTGGCATGCCTCTCTCTCCAATAAAACCACACCATATCAGCACTATTGTTTGCTTCTCTCTCTCTCTCTCTCACTCCCTCTCCCTCAAAAGGAACATTAAATGTAATAAGTGAAGCAAGTGTTGCAGTATCAAAACAATTTATTTCTCAGCAGCGTGATGTGGCACATGTGAACACCTCACCAAACACCACTTCTCACAGGAAGCAGACTAGCTGAGAATAGGCTTTGAAACTATCAGGTTCAAAAACTGTGAAACCAATGGTGAGAGAAACCTTTTGGAAACAACAGTTGCATAAGATCAACAAAAATCTGCCAGGTAGTTGAGCGTTCCTCCTGCAAGGCCCAGATTGTGCTCCTTTTCTCTAAGTTATTATGGTTTACTTCTGATCATTTCCCTATGAAAGGTCTCTTGAAACAGTAGCTTGCTGATGCACTGGAAGTGTTCTTACATTTCCAATCACTAGAGCTGAAGAAACAAATTAAGTACTATAACGGCCTCTTTCCATTACAAGCTGCATATGCCCCTGTGACTGGGGGTTTTTTACTGCATCAGCCAGACTCATAACTAAGATTTCTAGGAAATTTTGTGAATCAAAGAAAAAGTACTAAGTAATAATTCTAGAGAAAGCTATTAGGTAGTATCTGTAGTGTTGAACAACTAACCCAACTGTTATGCTAGGTCGACTATGCAAATTTGTTACATTGATTTTGGCCGTCAAAGACTTGTTGCTAGTAAAACAGGATGAAAATCAAAACTTTACCTGTATGTCTAAATTTTCATTTCATAGTTTCTGTGGCTTGAAATTAATGGTCAATATTTAAACAGCCTACAGTATGCTTCATACAGGCCAATATTCTCAACCTAAACAAAAAGAGAAAAAAATGAGAAGTCTAAACTACTATCTTATACATCCTAAACTCCTCTGTCCACTGGAACAGTACATCACATTTTGTTATTCACATCAAATTTCTTCCAATAAATATCTTACACTAAGTTCTCAACCAGCTCAACAACACTTCTAAGCTACAGAGAAAAAAGAAGAAACCTCCAAGCCAGTGCAATTTGCATATAATTTTATATAGTACAGTCCATCATTTGATACTGCTAATTTCTATATATTTGTACATATAATTAGTAAGTAAATCTTTCTAATTTTAAGAAGCACTTGGGTCTTTTTTTTTGCACTAGTTCACTATACCTCATATTGTTTCTTTACTGTTTCTGTTTGTTTAAAGAAGAACAAGATTCCCAGTTCCTACTATTTCAACCACGAAACAAGTTCTCATGGCTTTTTAATTCAGAAAAATTTGTAATGAATAGCAAACAGAATCACTACTACAGTAATAGTACATCTTCTCACTACATCAAATGTTACATTAAATGAAACTAAGAACACACGATAAACAAACTTGGTACCAATTTACAATAGAGACCTTCTAACCTCTACACAAACCATATACCACCTGCACAGTCACCCATATACTAAATGCGAGAAGCTGCTGCTGAAAATCAGTGTCAAATTTTTCCCTTTCAAGAAACATATGCCCATGGGAAAAAATCCACCCATCTGTTTATCGACTGGTAGTAGTCTCTTGGTAGGATCTTTTTCTTTAAAATATTTTTTAACATAATGCTTTATTTAACTTAGCATAAAAAGATGGAGGTGATCTTTTGTTGTCAGAATGTTACGATACATCCCTGTACTAAGACAAATTATTTATCCAGGCACTAAGCAGCCACCAATTCCTCTGACTTCAACTGGAGCTGTACCTACCCAAGGCTTCTGATAAACAAGCCACTTATTTAGCTATCTATATTCCAAAATGTTGGCTTCTAAAGCACCCTGCCAGCACACACGCTACAGACACAAACTATTAACAACATAATCAGCATGAGCCATAGCCACTATACAAACAGTCTTGAGTGTCTGTCATAAAAGCACAGAAATAATGAGGTGCAGGTAATGCTCATGTTTACTTCCATTTAGGTTAAACTCAACAGTCTGATCTCTCTTGACAGCAACCCCAAAAAACCTCTGGCTTTAGATCCAGGTCACTACAGGATGAGAGCAGCACTTTTTTCCTAAAAACAGTCGAGAGAGACATTACCAGTTTATCCAGTTTGCTGGCAGTCTAGCTGAAGAAGCCCATAGCTTGTCCAAAAACAAGTTTAATGCCTCTAAATGCAGATTAGACGGCAGTCACAGCTAAGCAAGAGAGTTTTCAGCAACTGGCTGCCTTTGGAAGAAAACCCCAACTGTATGGTCTGAATTACCTTTTGCACTGAACGTGCTAGAATGGTCTTAAGACTGAAGGTAACAGTGGTTATCTCAGTGGGACTGTCTTTCCTGCGTGTGCCATAATTATATGGTAATATTTCTGGAGGGCAACACGTTTTGTTCGGAAAGTGTTTACAACAAGAAGCTGAGCCATGTCAAGTCCTAGTGACAAAGCAAGTTGCTGGAGTGACAAAGTGGCATTACTGCACCACTTGGAATAAAGCAATAATTTCACACATAGCATATAGCTTTAAGAAACACAAGAAAGCAAGCTTCAGGGAAGGAAACGGCATGTATACAAATATTGATAATAAATAATAATAAACAGAAGGTCTGTTCATTACATTACGCAGAACCTGGAAGAAATCATTATTCATTTGCTTGCCTGCTCAGTCTATTTTAGTGCAGGCTGCAGGAAATAATTTCCAATACTGGGAAAAAAAAAAAACCAACAAAAAACCAAGACATGCAGGTGGATGGCTTTCGGTATCTGATTTCATCAGAACTCTGAAATGTAAGTGCTGGAAACCAGAATGATCTACTTTCTACCAGAAAGACTACAAAATAGATTAAGCCTACCACAAAATAAATGAAAAAAATGCATGCATATACACGCATTACATGGAAATGAGAAAGAGGGAGTCATCCTCAGCTCCTTGAGACAATGGTTATCACGCTGAAAACAGAAAATCTAGTTAGCAAAAATATTTTGATTAGGCAACTTTCCCTCTGGAATAAACTAGCAAGAAGGAAGGAGTCAAATTTACTTTGTCCTTTTAAAGGCAACTCTTGAAGAAATCACAGCAATAGCCCTAACTTTCAGTATTTCTAGAAATGTCATATACAATTATAAAGTGCAGTTAATATTTTCTTCTTATGCATACACAAAAAAGGTAAAACAGTTTATTACATTTCAATCTAAGAGATTAACACATTGCTATTTACTTTTATTGGCAGTGTGCCGAAATACCCCAGATCTGCAAGACTGATAGTGAAAAGGAAAATATTTCAGGCCTCAAAGAGAGCAGATCTATGGTTGCCTGGAATGTGTAAACTGCCAGAGCCTGTTTTACTTCCCACCCCCACTCTCACCACACACACCTCCTCTACCTCACCCCTCCTAACATTAGCAAGGAGTGCTGCTCTCAAGCAAAGGAGAGAACACAAATGTAGTAACATCAAGTAACAAAATTCTTGACATTTTAAGATGCAAGAATTTGGATTTACTGAAATAAGATGTTGCCATTTAAAAGCTGTAGTCTAAAAACAAAACCAGTACTGCATGAGACCCTGAAAAAAAAGAAAAGAAAGATCAGTTGAGCAGGCTTCCTGCATGACAGACCTGGTAAACACAAACTAAGGGAATCCAAATGCTTCTCTACAGATTATTCTTTGTGCAATTAAGGATTGCCAGATCTGTATTCTATCAGAGAAAATACAGTTCACAGTCCTAGATAAAAGAAGGGATATTTTCATAAATATCTACATTGTGTAACCAAATTGATGCCAAAATTTAATGTTGGTATAAATTACCTTCTATGAAAACAAGGATTATTACTTGCATAATGATATATATACCCACAAAGCAGTAAGTCATAAAAATAGATATCATCACATCCTAAAGAAGTTTACAATATAATTAGACCATTTTTTAAAACTCTTTAAATTTGTGGACGAATAAAGATACCTTGCACAGTAAAACTGAACAATGACAACAGACTTCCTTCTTTTTTTTTAAGCCCCACAGCTCTCTATAAAAACAATCCTGTGTACCCTAGTAGCTTGCAAGCCATGATTTAGAACTACAGAATTACAGAACTGATAAATATTACTGAATATTACCTAGTAGCTTTAGTCTTCAAAACCAAATCAAACCAAAATGCACCAAGAAAAAAAAGGCAATTAAAACTGCTGAGCAAATGGTTGTATGTGATGGGAAGCTCATAAAACCTGAATGAATAAAAAAGGGAAGACTTAAGGGAAAAATAATAAATGCAATATAGTATGGTCAAACACTGAAAGGCAGTCTTTTAATGCTGTTTACAAATAACAGGTCTCCAACACAGCTCTCCCACTTTTCCTTCTATTAATTTTACTGGTTTTATGAACGCATTTGGCAAACATTCAAAACAACACATCCATAGACTAATGAGGGTAAAATGCTGGCTCAAAGGAGATATAAGCAAACATCCTGTCAGTAGACTATTTGCAAACAGCTGAAATCAATAACAAATTCAACCTAACCAAATGCAACGCATACAAACAGAAACTAAAAGACTGAGGCAACTGGCAAATACATGAATGATGTTTCAGGCCACAGGGCACACTTTCTCACATACGTTAGCACATTAAATAGGCTGGCAAGACATTGGCTCCACTTGAGACACCAGAATGTACCATATGTACTCCCAAAGAAAAAAATAACAATTAAAACAATGCTAATGTATGGGCCGTTGACTTAAGAGTTGGACTCGATGATCCTTCTGGGTCTCTTCCAACTCAGATTATTCTGTGATTCTAATAGCATAAGTAGCTAAATATTTCTTTAAGACAACTATGTGTAGGATGTTTGAGTCATCAAATGAAAAAAGGTTAGAAAATTTATATTTAAGGTAAGAAAAGTAAATGTCACGATCCTTCTATGTAATTTTCCTTATCTACTGCAGTCAAACACAGAGCAACCACCCCAGGGAAAAACAGTAAATTAAAATAAAAAAGGTTGATATATCCTCTCCAGAGAGGCTATGGTGCTTGCAGTCCTTACACAAGACAAGCAACCAGTGCCAGTCCCGAGGTGTTGGGCTTTGTATGTGGTAAGTCACATTTGGCAGAACAGTTTTGAGACTACCCACAATCCAGACAGGCAATGAGACCATCCTGCCACTGCTTGCCAGTCACTGCTAGAGTTTGTTAAGCCTTGTGATATGGCCTTGCCTGAAAAACTAAGGGCACTTGACTGAAAAAGGTCATAGGTTCCAACCATCCACCTGTGCTGGTCACTTTTCAACGTATGTGTTTGCAACCAAGTCTTACACTTTATACTGCAAAATATTAAGGCCAGCAAATTTCGACATGGCCAACACAGCTCCTCCACATTTTGAAGAAACCAGGCTCTAAATCTCAACTTCGCATTTGTCATCTACAGAAACTTCTAAGAACATGGAGAAGATTCAGGTAAGAATATTATTCAAAATAGACCGTGGAAGTTATGCCATACAAAGAAACCTACTTATGTCGGTTGGGGGAAAGGAGGAGGACACCACAATCTCCACTTCATTACAGGAACACTGCCTGTCAGGACTAAAGCTAAAATCACACACATCATCTGTTGCTATAAAAAAAGCTCAGAAATGTTTACTTAATCAGTCAAGAATCTGTGCTGCCATCATATAAGGCCTTATCCTAGAAGTCTCCTGCACAAGCCAAACACATTTTTGCGACATCAAGCCATAGCTATAACAGGATTTGTTGAATGTTCAGAACACAAATATATCACCAACTCTGTCCTTGCTGGAGTTACCTGGGTATCACGGAGATGTCAGAAAGGAAAAACTATGGAGCACAGAAGATATCCATTAAAATGAAACCTCTTAAACTCCACTGCAAACCCCAATACGTTTTTTGCTATGGGGGGAGGTAATTAAAAGAAAGGTTTAAAAGCAATTACAAAAAATCTGAAGAAAAAAAAACAACAAAGGCTTGTTCTGAGGCAAACTAATACCCTAAACCCAACTCTGCTAGCCAGGAAACTAACTTACAGATTAATAGAAGATCAACAAATTAAAGGAATCATTACTTCTAACTTCAAACTGAACACTGAAAGGAAGAAAAAACTTTCTGTTTCACAATTTTCTTTTGATACTTTTTTATCCTAATGGATAAGCTGATGGAAAAAGGGGATTATACTCAAGTAAGCAGAGCTTTACATTCACATGTTTTAATAAACCAGCAACAAAATGAACTGACAGCACGTTTTGTGTTTAAAACTCTTTAAAAGCAGTCATTAATAAAGTCTTCACAGTAGTTCTGTAGGATGGATGGTAGGCAGATAACATTCCACTGTAAGTTGAATTTAAATGATTTACCCAGCTGTGGAAAGGTGTGCCCTATCAATTGCCTTGTGAGGTTGTTAAAGGAACAGATTTTTTCTTTCTTTTCATAGATATATATATTCAAATTTACATTTAAAAAAAAAAGGAAAAATGTTGTACTTCAAAAACTCATGGCAAAATGAACACAGGAGCAAACAACTACAAAATTATTCATTGCAATTATCTGACCACTTTTTAAATAGGTAGAAGATGCAGGTCACGATATTATTTTTAGTAAGAGGAAATTAAATTTCTTTCACACTGGACTCCATGTACACAAACATCTGCTGTGCACTACAAATCTTATCTACAAAGCCGCCATTCAGGACACATGATCAAACTGACAATGTATAATTGCATTTAACATGTTGTCATTAGAGAACGCAGAACCCTTCCATGTTTCAAGTGGTTTTTAAACTGAAAATATATGCTGCTGGTAACATAGTAGATACCATGAAAAATTGATCGCTTAGCCTAAGCAAAATTTAAAATAAAACAATTAATCCACAGTGTGTGGATTTTGTACGCATTTGTACGCATACAAATACGCAAAACATTAGAAAAACCAGGCACATACGAAAAGCCATTGCTGTAAACACAAAAGAACGTATTCTTAAGTACCCACATATCATACATATCACCATCATAACACTGAAGACACACACAGGAATAAGTGTTTTGAAGACATGTCATCCTAGCCAAGAAAAAAACAAACAAAAAAAACCCTCAAAAAAACCCCAAAAAACAAAACAGTTGTCCACTTGATGGTCAGCAGGTTAAAAACAGTGAATCCTAGCTTTTGAGGTAGCCTATTCCCACTCATCTTGCACTTCCTTGTAAACTGCCCATGAGGGCTTAAGCTACATTCTAATTTTTACCTAACCTCTACTCAGCACTACCAGACTAGGTAGTTAAAGACAGGATGGTGGTCTCCCAGAAAAGTAATTTTCATTCATTAGCAGTGAGGGAAACCATAGTGTTAATGCCTTAGTAAATTTGAGCTGTATGTAATAAATAAGTTCTTTCCTTCCACTCTAATATTGCATTTTGGGCCACCCCTTCAGCTTCAGGGTTTTGCTTTTTTTTTTTCCCCAAGCACACAAAATCCTGTGAGAATGAAGCTGGATGAATTTTTATGATACACTGTCATGCACTAATTTTAAACTAATTGGCTCATTTAAATTAACTGATTATGTAAGACACTTACTGATACTAGCAGAAGTATCAGAGCTGAGTGTGTTTGGGTTTTTCAGTACAAAACCAGATTCCTCCAAATACAAATCAGCATTGTTACTGAGTTACACCACCAGCAACCCAAACAAACCCAGTAGTAGTCAAAATGAAAATAAAGAAACCTTGAATAGTTTTCACAGAATGATATAAAATCTGTCTCGTGAACACCATGTAATGTTACTAAAAATGTACTTACTTCTGCTCCTTACTTTCATTTTTTGAGAACTGGCATAGGAAGGAAGATGTTTTCCTCATTAGAATAATCCTCAGGCATGCTTTTTATCTGTGCCTCGCATATTACAGTATTTTAGTTTAAAAGTCAACAACTGAAAAAGTAAACTATACAAACTACAGAAGATCTTACATTAAAAAAGGACAAAACTAAAGCCAGAAAGTTAAAGAAACCAAAGAGGAAAGTTAAACTACAAGGAGAGAGATTTGAGTCCACGTATTTAGGAGCATTACCATTACCAATTCTATATCCAAATTCTTAGAGGTCTAACTCATGTGTTCATGTAAAATAGGCATTAAAAGGGTTAAGTTTGTTTTGTGATTGTAAAAAGCAACAGATAAATATCCTTGGAAACTAATCCCCACAATATGAACCGGCACTGTCTGTGCTTGGATTCCCAGTCCTAACTTGTCAGCAGAGCTCAACCCTATCTGTGGAGAACCAAACGGAGGAGGGCAATTTTACCTCAAACTCTCTGTCAATATCAGGCTTTAAATTTTACTTCTAAGAGCAACCAAAAGCCAAAAAAAAAAAATTTAAGAAAAAAAAAGAGGAAAAAATGAAGATAACGTAATTCTGATGTTTGAATGCACGTCCCAGCCCCAGCTGTTGCCTCCTGGTCTCACTGGGCTCAGTCAGATGTGCAAGCACAGTATGCACTCCTGACCTTGCCACATCTCAACAAGCACATAATTAAAGGGTGTTGCCCCTCTGTCTTCTCCCAAAATCTGACATCCAGCCTGGCCCAAACTACAGTCATTTCACCAGCTCTGCAACACCTCAGGTGCTGCTGACTCGAGCACATCCTAGTTCAGGGTGTGAGAGTGTCAAGCTACTGCACGCTGGCACCACTCTCCAACCTCAAGGTGACACCTTTTTTTCTCCAAAACTACTTATTGGACTACCTGAAGGCTATCTATGTACGTGTATATACGTGCATATGCATGCACTCACACACGGCAGCTAGTGTAGTTCATTTTAGACAATTAATATTTGTGAAACTGATTCCTGTTCTACAGTCCCAGCTGAGACTATGTGCTAACACAAGCCTTAATATTAATGGGTCTCTGGACACACACATATCCTCTGCCAGTAGCAACCAGACTAAACCCACTAGTACAGTGAACAAGCAACTTGTAGCTGCTAAATGACACTGAAACTATCGTGTTGTTATAACAATTCCTCATTCTGTTAACAACACATACGAGTTTACAAAAAAACCAAAATCCATATTTTTATTTCACTTTATAAAAATCTCATGTATTTATTAACTGCACACTGTGAAGGTCAATTCTTTTGGAAGAACATCTTTCCAATTATTTTGCTGTAGGCTATGGGGTTGTGTTCAAATTAACACAAACTCAGCAGTGGACACTTTTAAGCACCAAACACAACAACAGCTATATACGTGTTAATCACAACAATGCAACTGCTCCCTTTCAGCCGGGCCTCTGTAACATAACTATTTGATTTGGAAATATAAATCATAAATAGTCAGCTTCACTCTTGAACTAGAGAATATTCTGCAATCTCCATTCAGTGGCAGAGGACTAATGAAGAGCTGATGGTGCAACACACAAAATATAGCAGAAGCTGAAGTTTACCACTGTACATCCAGTGCAGTTTGCTGCCTTCAAAAAGGAGTACAACAAATGCATTATGCTGCAGAATGACAAAAGAAATCTATCCACCAAAGCAAAATCCTCTTTGTTTTCTTGAAGACATTGTCAAAGCATATTTTCCAAGTAATTTAAATGCCTAAGGGAAAATGTTGCTTTTTTGCTCTATCAGTAATTTATTGGAGGTATGGGAAAGTTGTGTTTCAACAGGAAAAAAAACCATAAAATCATAATTAATGTTACTACATTTTTTCATTTAATAAAATTATGATTTTATATAACAACGCATTCTAACGCCTCTACACAGTGGTAAGAGGTTAAACTGTAACTAAGAATTATCAGCTTAAATGAAACTTAGGTCAGTAAACGCAATCACACTTCGAATGGCACTGGAGTGAAATACAGAGCAACTGTTACATACTAATGGAGAACACCGATCTTTAGAAAGCTTTGTTTCACCTTCCAATAGCAAAGGGTCAATAAAACTCACTGCTAATTAGACGAGAGTATTTTGATGAGCATACATACACAGAGATTTATTAGACATTATTAGTACTACTCATCTGTTCAGAAACAGGCCACAAGTCGTGTCATCTAAGCATCAAGGCACCGTTCGTCCACATGGTCAGTGTGCTGTGGAACTTCACCCAGCAAATGACTAAGGTTCAACACCCAAGCCAAAATGCAGTTATGCAATACACTTAGCTAAAATATTAAAATAATTGTTTCTTCATACTTCAGTACTATCATCATGATTTTGTACTGCATGAACACCACAGGGTTCTTGGCGGAAATTTCCGTTGTAACTTCACAAAAAATTATGACTTTTACAGGCACTCCAGTTTAAACAGGACACATACTAATTGTTCATACTAACACTAGAGGCAGTCAAGAAATGAGGTAAACATCATGATGCCCCTTTAACTGCATAAAGTCGACAGGATTATAAAGATGGAACCCACATCATCAGATACACCCAACCCCAAACTGCAGTCATGCTCATAATCCGAAGTATAGAAAGGGACTGGTGGCTGGGACCCCAACAGAAGATAACAGAGGCAATATATTCTTCTCTTCTCAAACAACAAATGAAGAAATGCAGTAACTATTGCTACAGGCCAGTATTTTTATTATCACTTAAAATAAATACAAATATGCACAGGAAAAGTGGCTCAAGAAAAGCAGCGTGAAAGGCCTGTGCACCTTTACCTTCAAAAACTGTCACACACCCATTGTGGAGTTAAACTTCCTTTCAGTTAAGCTAGCAGAAGCAATTTCATATTTCTACAGAATTACTAAACATTAGTAACTACAATTTATAAATCTCTGTCTAGGACAAAATCTCTACCCATGAAGAGAACTGGTAAGAAACTATGATATTTTCTGAATACGAACACCCTTCTTTGACTGCTTCTAGCTTTTACACAGCCCTAACTTTGGGGGACTTCCTGTGACTGTAAAACAAAATACTATCAGTCATCCTTAAATGAAATTCCATTATATTAATGACCAGAGAGCAACAAAAAAAAAAGCCTTTAAAATATTCTCCTGTATACTGAAGAAAAGAAAAATAACCTAAACCCTATTTTTCACCTTTGTATGCTTGTTCCAGTATCATTAAAATGACAGATTTTATACTGACAGGAAGGCTGCTATTCCTACGTACAGCCATAGTTCCAATGTTTTTGTTTAATTTCAACCAACTTGTCCAAGTAGGCCATTTGGTAGAAACCTATAAATGGCACCCAGGGGGTCTGGGTTCTTGCTGTAAAGAGGTCAACTATTTCCTCCTAACTAAAAATAGGCATGATGAGAGAGGGGAAGAGGGAGTGGAGTTTTAATTTAGCAGCTGAAAAAAGAGTTTACAAAATTACTTCCATCTTGCCTCATAATGAAGATTATGAAAAAAAGAAGCTGTCCCAAGAGTTACAAAACCTGGATCGCTTTATAGGCAAGCTGGTGTACATAATCTAAAATACTAGGAATTAAAAGAGCAATAGTAAAGTGAATCCAGGATATGGATCACGTTATGAGGTCCACCCCTCTTTGGGCGGAGCAGACAGATTTACCAGCAGCAGCGCTGCCAGGTGTTAACAACTCTCCTCTCTCCTACCAGCTGAGATCACACCGTGGTCGTGCAGGTAAGCCACTACAATCAGCTGCTGTTCCCCTGAGTCAGTTTTTTTCCAGCATTTACCCTCCTGGCTTTTTGTCTCCCTCACTTACATTACAACCTGTTTAGGGTGAGAATCACCGTCTACAAAATTCCCCAAATGGCCCTGATTTGAATGGGGGCCCCTTGGCACTACTAAAATACAAACAGCATCAGTTTAATACAACATGAATTCTAACTCTGGACTCTCAGCAGCAGCAAAGAACAAGGGCTAGCGGCAGCGAAGCGCGCACCGACCCCGCTACCTGCGGCAATCGCCCAGCAACCTAAATCTAAAACCTGGGATGGCTTTTCCAGCCTCATCTCCACAATGAACCAAATTCAGCACATCGCTAAATCCTAAGCGTATCACGGTGATGACTTAACTCAGCTACTGAGAAATAAGATCTCATGCACACTGAGAGACATTCCTCTCTGCTCCTTCCAAGCAAAGGGATGACAGGCCTTTAACAGCTGCTGCTGCCAGAGGAGGACTCTCCATTCAGGAAGCTCTTCCAGGAGCCATGGCACACTAGACATATCAAGTGGACAGCACATCTACTTCTGGCCCCTGTCACCACAAAAATGAGAAAAGCCCATCCAACAATCAATGACAGGACCAAAACAATGTGAAACTGAATCACGAGAGGTTTAGGTTAGATACTAGGCAAAGGTTTTTCATCCTGAGGGTGGCTGGGCACTGAACAGGCTCCCCAGGGAAGAGATCACAGCATCAAGCCTGACAGAGTTCAAAACACAGTGGCATTCTTGGGGCTGTCCTGCACAGGGCCAAGAGCTGGACTCAGTCCTGGTGGGTCACTTCTAACTCAGCACGTTCTATGATTCGGTGAAAACTGCGCAAACGGGTGGAGCAGAAATCTGACAATTCCAGGTGCCCCTTCCCTAACAATGATTTAACTTATTATTGCTCTTCAGATACTTATTGTGGAGAGTATCTGCAATCATTTAAAAAAAAAGAAGCAGTAGCATAACTCACAGCAGTGACATAGCAGAGAACACTGGAGTCATCTTACTCAATTGGGTGGGGGAAGGGCAGAGGATGTATTCAGATGAGAACTTATCTGCAGAGGGTTTTTTTATGTCCTAAGAGACCTGGACAGTTGTGTAGTTGCCCGTGTTCCCATGTATGTGTAATTTTTAATCCTCTTTGCTTCTGAAACATGCTTTTTCATCTTAGAGGGAGAAAAAAACAACCTTAAAATCATAGAATATACTGAGTTGGAAGGGGCCCACAAGGATCATGAAGTCCAACTCCTGTCCCAGCATAGGACATCCCAAGAATCACACCGTGTGCCTGAGCACACTGTCCAAATGCTTCTTGAACTGTATCAGGCCTAGTGCTGTGACCACTTTTGTGGGGAGCCTGTTCCAGTGCCCAATCACCCTTTCTATGAAGAACCTTTCCTAATATCCAACCTAAACCTCCCCTGACACAACTTCAGGCCATTTCCTCAGGTCCTGTCACTGGTCACCACAGAGAAGAGATCAGTCTCTGCCCCTCTGGCTCCCCTCGTGAGGAAGCTGTAGACTGCAATAAGGTCTCCCCTCAGTCCCTTTTAATCTGAAAAAGCCAAGGGACTTCAGCCACTCCTTATACGGCTTCCTCTCAAGCTTCTTCACACCTTCATGGTCCTCCTCTGGACACTCTCTAACAGCTGAATGTCTTTTGTATATTGTGGCACCCAAAACAGCCCCCAACACTTGAGGTGAGGCTGCCCCAGTGCAGAGCAGAGCAGGACAATCCCCTCCCTTGCCCGGCTGGTGATGCTGTGCCTGATGCCCCCCAGGACAGGGTTGGCCCTCCCGGCTGCCAGGGCACTGCTGACTCATGTTCAACTTGCCATCGACCAGGAGCCCCAGGTCCCTTTCCTGGCACTGCTTTCCAGCATCTCAGTCCCCAGTGTGTCTATACATCCAGGGTTGCCCTGCCCCTGGTTATTGCATAGCTCACTGAAGGTGTTAAACACTGAGACAACTACAGCAGCTCTGCTCAAATCTCCACTGTTTTTACCATTATTACATGTAGCACAAGAGAGGTTTAACACATTTTTAATGTGATAGCATCCTCCCCCTCTTGCTTTCCTTTTTCCTCCTACCCCCTCTACAAATCTTCTGTGGGAAAGCTTCCCTGTTTTACTATTGCTGTCGTTGAGATGTTGCAATTATTATCTGTAATTGTTTTTAAAAAAAGCCAAACACAAAAAACAACAACGCCAAAACACACACTAGGACAAATCCGGCTCTCTTTGCCAACAACATCTGCTATCACAGAGTGAACATATTTAATTTAATACCTGCCCAGTGTCTCAGTACACGACAGAACACTGACTACAGGACTGGTAGAGGCCTAAACCCAGTATGTGCAGTGACATGGTACATAAGGTATGTGATGTCAAAACTTGTACATGCCACACGAGTAGTTTTGGTTAAAAGACCACTAACAAACGGTGTAAGGAAGAACGATACGACATTGCATTTGTCAAGACTAAAGACCTTGTATTTATTACCTACAATCAGATCTCCCTCTGGCACAATATGTTTATTTTCACACTATTAGCCTAAAACACTAGTCTTGAAATTTTAATTTTACACTCTATTTTATTTCAAATCATCAGTCTTTTCAACGGAATATTTTAGGTTTCTGCAACATTATGCTGCAATATCTTCTTTTTTGGAGGAGGAGGAGGCGGCGGGTGAGCCCCGCCGAACAGCCCGCCTCCCCTCCCCCACCGCACACATCCACATCCACACTCCAAGGCTCGTGCGTCAGGAAGGGAGAAACGCCGTACGAATCCTCGTGGAGAACAGCAGAGAGGCATGTTAAGGCAACACATAAAGGGAAGCCTTTATTCCGCCTAAACGCCGACTTTGAGGAATTAATATGCGAGCCGAACTTTTAGGGTGTGGCTTGGTGTTTTTGCCCCTTGTTGCGCTGTGCAGGATGCCTGCCCCAGAACCCAACAACATATCATTAAATAGGTCAAGGGTCATTCGCTTTACATCACACCACACCAATATTCAGCCGCGCACCGAACCCATCTATCAGCCCCACCGCCGAGACTGAACGCGCACCACAAAATGGGGACCCTGCCCGGCGCGGTGACAGCGCCGGGGGCAGGGCGCCCGCCCGGCCGGCCCGCCGCCCCGGGGCTGGGCACGCCGGCCCGGGACGCGCAACAGGTCGG